>CAAKHD010007645.1:126010-137826 GCA_901007705.1 Fistularia tabacaria
GTGATGGAGTGACACCACCAGGGAGGAGGACAGGCATGGAGTTGGGACACCACATGTGTGAGGAGGTGAGGTGTTGGTGCACAGATGCTCCTCCACCCAGTCCAGCTGCTGTTCTCCAGGCTGATGATCATCCTTTTAATAGCTATCGTGAGTCTGACCAAAATGGCTCTTTGCTGCGGTTCTTTGCTTTCTTTTATTCCTAGTTTGCTTTCTTTCATGTCGTTTCCACCTCCGGCTTTGTGAGATGTTCGCAGAAGACGCTCCGTTCAGAAGCCCTTCCCGTGTGTTCAGATGGAGGTGGAATCAGCAATGTTTTCTTCTCCTGACTGTCCTGTGCGTCCCCAGGCTCCCAGCCACCGCTACGAGGGCCACGGCAGCCACGTCACCAACGTCCGCTTCACCCACAGCGACTCCCACCTGCTCTCCATGGGGGGGAAGGACACTTGCGTCTTGCAGTGGCGGGTGACGGGTCCGGCCCACGCCAGCAGCAGAGAGCGGCTGGTGTCCGCCTCCGCCGCCGGCTCCCCGGAGCTCTCCACCACCTAGACGGCCCCTGGGCGCCAACGGGAAGGTGTTTGCGATTAGAATACAGGCGTGGGCCGGCGCTGGTCGGGAAGCGCCCGGGCTTCCTGTCGTCATGAACCTGCACGGCGTGACGGGCCCCGCGGAGGGTCACGGAGCTCCCTGCCTTTGGAGTCCGCCGTGTTTTGTCCAGAGTGGCTAGTTTATACTTTTCCGGTCGTGCCTAATGTGTTCTCAGGTGCCCAGATCATCATCCAGCGGGAAGCGATGGGGGGCCGTCGCTGGAACGGCTCTCAGCTTTCTCTCCTTCGCGGTTCACTTCCTGCAGCTCGCTTGAATACTCGCTCGGTATCTTTCTGCAGTTTCTCTGAGTTATTTCTTGCAAACATGATTTTCTGCTGATTATTCAATCATTCATACATGGTCAATTAGATATTCTTTAGGGCTGTGGTTTTTTGGTTCCTTCATATTTTCTGTCTGTTTTTAATGGTAATCCTTTTGGGGTCGACCTGTGTAATTCATTGGCCATATTATTCTTTAACATTTTGCGCCGTTAGATTAAAATTTTCCGCCGGTCATTTGAATTTCTCTGATATTTGATCATTTCCACACACACACACCGAGTTAACATGATTTAACAAGGAAAGGCCATTGAGCAAAGAATGAAAATAACAAGATGAGAGAAATCTATTTATTTTTGTACATTACCACCGAATGGCCAAAGTGAGCGGGGGTTTATTTTACTCATTGGAGGAGGCTTCTCTATTTGTATGTATTTGTCTCTTAACAATCATTGCAAAACTGTTCTATTTCTAATTTCCTGATAGATGTTTTCTGCTTTGGATAAATTAATTCCAATTCCAGGGTTTGGTCTTTTTGCCTGCTTTACGTTGGTTCCTGCTAGTTTGTTTGTGGTGTTTCTCACAAGTCTGGAAAAAATCGCCGGAGTTTTTTCTGGGGGAAAGAAATGTTTTAAAACCAAGCAAAAAAAAAAAACAACCCAAAAAACCCCCAAACACTTGGGGAAGACAAAGACATCAATAATGTATTCGTGGCTCATTCTGGGCAATCATGTATTCATGTGGCAATGGTGAGAGCAAAATGGGACACTTTCAATCATTTAAAAGTTGAATCGATTTCTATTTCTAAAACTGTATAGTTTTTGAGCCGATGAGATTCTGTTTGAGACCATCAAGTTGTCCCAGCCCTGGTTTACAGCGTGTTTGGGGACCTCTCAGCTTCACTGGAGACCTCAGATCCCCGTCTGTTCATCCACAACCCGGAGAGAGTTATAGACTGGGCTTCTTTTAGTCCCATCCAAATGCAGAATGTCAAAAACTCCCCTGCATTCAAAGGGATCTCTTGTCAGAGTTCAGCTCCTATTATTTTTAGTTCATAAGTTGTTCATGAGGAGCTGTTCATCTGAAATCAATTGTCCCATTGGTGCTTTGGCTGCCATCGGGCGAGAGGCAGGGAGGACCCGGCCCGGCTCCTCGGCCCCCGGCTGAGCGATGTCAATGTGGGTCACATCTAGCTCACACCTTTGGGCCGCTTTGAGTCTTCGGTGTGACGAACCGCGTGTCGTTGGCCTGCTGAAGGAAACGGGAGAAAAGCCCAGGCAGATGCGGGGAGGGCGAGCAAAGCCCTCCAGGGATCCGACCCAGGCCTTCACGCTGTGAGGCGGCGGCGGTGCTGCCTGCTGCTGTGCCGCCCGCTGAGACACATTCCCAAACACTGATCTGACAGCGTTGGTTCCCCCACGAGCTGGAAATGGTTCGGGGTACCTGGTGCTGCCACTCATCAGCTTTTTAAATTTCTCTTTAAACCATTAAATTACGTTGTTTCATACAAGCTATTTCCCTCCACAGGAACAGGCAAGAACGCAGGTTTAACTCCAGAATGTATGTTATGATTCCCACCAAGAGGAAGTGATTTCTCAACAGTTTATCTGACAGACCTGAACATTGATTGGAGGTTTTCCTCCAGTGAATGTCAGAAGCTCTCAGGATCCACACTGGAAATAAACTGATCTCATGTAAAACATCTCCAAAGCCGCAACCCCTAATGTGGTTGTTCTTGATGCCAATAAACCCAAATGAACGTGTGTCCTTCGCCCGGGAAAACCTGAAGCCGCTGTTTTCTTTTGAAAAAGCACATCCGGTCTCGTGCAAAGAGGTCGCTGTTCCTGCCTGACACGGACGGAGGTTCTGGGATGAACTCGGAGGGCGTCAAGAACTGCGTGGAATTCTGCAGCACTGTAATGTGCATGTGGAGGCAGGAGAGGGCGGCGCTGCTCTGAGAATCATCTCAACGGCAGGCGCAGCGCTGGATTCTCTTGGCGGGGAAACCACAGGGAGCCCAGTCCATCAGAAACAAGCCCGGGAAGAAGAAGAAGAAAAGCACAGGAGTTACTTTTCTCCAAACTTTAAAGGTGTAATGACAGAAAAAGGGCCATTGTAGGTGGATCCTGGTGAGGAGGCTCCTCAGGGCTTTGGAGAGAGTCCTCAGACCGTTCTCTGAAGCGGAACAGCTTTGCAGTGAGGCCGTTGATTGTTGCCGGGTCGTTCTGAGCACGTCTCCGGCCGTGGAAAGGACGGGAACCAGAGCTGTTCGGGAGCTATCTGGAGCGCGGCTGGTCAGGGAATTCCCTCTAAATGTTAGGAAGACCTTGGTTCCCAGAAGGTTTTCAATCTCTGCTGAACATTCAGCCATCCACCTTCCACCTGCAGAGCTCTTGCACAAGCTGGCGTCAAACGGGATGGACCCTCAGCGTATTTACGGTGCGGGACAAAATGTTCCATCTGCTTTGCCTGGCCGAGCGTTACGGCGCGGCCTCACCTTTAGACTGCAGTCCGTCTTGAGCGACTGGCAGGGGAGGAACACAACCTGACACTCCTCTCCACAGCTGGGGTTCTCCGAGGACGCTCGGGGAAAAGCCCAACTCGGGGAGCATTGAGGGGACGTCTCCCCAAGGTCTCCAGTATGTCCTTCCAACGTCTGCTTCAGAATCAATGACATCAGGGAACAGAACAGTTGTCCTTTTTTGTTGAGCTTCATCGGCGAGCGCTGCAGATCTCACCTCCAACAGCGGCCCTGGATGAGAAGATGTACTGGAAGGAGGAGGTTCCTGTCTGTGCTGAATATATGTGGAGGTTTGCAAATCACCCCCCCACCCAAAAAATACACATGTTTGTCTTCATCGCCCTTGATTTTAATGCCCATTTCAAATCATTGAGACATGGATATTCTTTTATTATTGCAGATGAACACATACATATTATAACACATTTTGTGTTCAAATCATTTGAATGTACACATTTTAGGATTTTAGGATATTTCTGGTGTCAGGCTGATTGTGTACCCTCTAAAAATAGAGCCATTCGCACGGTGTGCAGCAGAGATGAAGTCAAAGATGCCACCTGTGTGAGAGCCAGGAGGCCAGAGAGTGCGTGTTGAAGAAGAGGCAGATGAAACTGGAGGCGGAGGAAAGTAAGAGGCAGGCAAGCCATCTGTGGGAGAGTGAAGGAGAGGAGACCAGAGTCCGTTTGGACTCAGCACTTCATTTCGGGTGTCACATTTTAAAGTCAGTCTCCTTTCACTGAAACAACAATTCCATCAAGTAATCAAGTAGAAATTAAACCAAAGGATGTTTGGCCAGACGTCATGAAATAATGATTCAAGCATTTGTGTGGATCTCATTTGGAGTTAAATATAGTTAACCAGAGCATGATCATCTTTAAGCCGGAAGGAGAGAAATTCTTCAGGTATCAGGCGAGATTCATTTCTATCCGGATTCAAAGTCTCCTGGACAACAGGAGAAATGATAAATGTGGAGAGGCTCTGCTTCCACTGAAGCTCTCAGTAATATTTGCAAAGGCTGAGGGGAAAAGAAGTGTGACTTTGACCCTGATGACCGAGAAGCTTCGACTCAATCGTTCAGTTCTGCTGTCGGATGGATGACAGTGTTCAGACCGTGTCCACGCACCCTTTCAGCCGTGCAGGGGGTGGCAGGGAAGCAGCCTGAGCAGAGGCCCACGTTCCCCCGGGAGCCGTCCCGACCGGACGCCCGGGCCTCCTCCTCTGGATGTGGAGCAACACAGCGGGCGGAGGAAAGTCGTCGCGGCCGCCTGGATCGGTGATCCGGTTCCCTCAGTCGCTTCCCGCAGCTCGTGACCACGGGTGAGGGCAGGAACGCGGGCCAACTGGTAAATCGAGAGGCCGACCTTTCGGGCCGGCTCCTGCAGCACAGCTGAGTCCACATTACTCCTGACACCGCGATCGTCCGCCCGTCCATCTCCAGCTCCACCCTTCCCTCACCCGTGAACGAGGCGCTGAGATCCTTGAGCTGAGGCGCTGACTCTCATTCCAGCCACTTCACATTCCACACACTGCTTTTTAACCACGTCGGCCCCTAAGGTAGGAGACCCCGGGACCGGATCTGCCTCTTCGTCGGGGGCGTGCTGCTGTCCTTGAGGAGGTCTTCGAGGTATTCCCTCCACCAGGCGACAATGTCTCGAGTCAAGGTGAGCAACGCAATTCTCCTCTGGACGGCGGAGCAGAATCTCCTCAAACCCGTTAGAAAGCCCTTCTCCGCGGCCTCACCGAAGGCCAAAAAGGCCTGATAGGACTCCTTCTTCAGCTTGACGACGTCCCTCACTGCCACGTCCAACGGGGGTCGGTGGACTTCCTTCTTGACAGCCGGCGACGGCTCCGGTCAGCCGCTTCAGCAGCGAGCACGTGGAACCCGGCCCGCGAGGACTCCATGTCCTGTTCAAAGCTCTGAGCTCTGAGGCGGGAGTTCCAGCTCCTCCTGACAGCAGACCCTCACAATGCGCCCGGGCCTGCCAGGCCCCGCCGCCGTCCTCCCCCTCCCCTGTGGCCGGCGATCGGCGAACAGCTCCTCACACCGCCGTCCGCAAGTCCAACGGCACGATCACGAGGTCGGCCGTGGAACTGAGGCCTCGACTGTCCCGCTGCCAAGTGCACAACTGCACAGCTTCCGCCTGGACGGGCTGTTTGTTACGGACGGTCCGTGACGAGAACCTCAGTCCACTGAGGGGGGGTCCTCACAATCACCGCCTTCAGGTGAGCATTGACGTCCCCCAGCGGGAGAGCTCTCTGGCCCCCCGTCCACGGGCTCCAGACAGGGCGGCCACTCCGGGGATCAGCGGGAGACACAAACTCTTCAGCCACAACGAGGGAGGTGTTTAGCTTTAAAATAGACGTGTTTGTTGTAAATATATGTGGTGTGTGAAGTATGCAGATATGCAGAGTTGAAAATGTACCCAAACATCATGGGGTATTTATATATTGATCCACTGTGTCCATTTAAAGAACACAACACTTTCCAGCAACACGGAGAAAGGCAAAGACGACGCTGTTGCAAGAAAGTGGAGGAAGACTGATGTATTTTTGTTTGCTTTCCATCAGATTTTCCCACGCATGTATTCAAATATTCAGTCGCTCCTTTGTGCCCACAGCCACTAGGCTGTATCACAGCAGACTGGGCGGCAAACAACTCCGACCGGCCCGAGGCGCATCTGTGCACCACTGCCTCAGTACCCCACTACTTGAATACTATTCATCCATTCGTCCCCAATACCTCACTACTTCAGTACTCACCACCTGACTACTTCACTGCCTCACTCATTCACACATGCCATGTCTTCATCTTGTTTATTGACTTTTTCCCTTGTTGTTGTCTTTTTGTTTACCTGTCACCTATTTTTATCCTTGTTGTCACTGTGTCACTTATTTTTACCCTTGTTGTTGTCAAACCATCCTCCTCCCGTTTATCAATTTTTTAAATCTATTTATTTATTTGTCCTTGCCTTCGTTATTTTAATTCCCTCTGCTGTTTAGATTGATATCCACATGTATCACTGTTGTTATTGTTGCACTGCTGCGACAGTCAAATCCCCCCTCAGGAGGGTACAATCCTATGCTAGAGGGTTAAAAGTTAATTGTCTGTCGCATGAGGCGGCACAAATTCTCCCCTTTTAAAACCAAACAGAAACACACACACACACACACACACACACACACACACAAACACCTTCTGCATCTAGGCGAGCTGTCTTTAGTTCAGCGTGTGTGTCCGGAAATTGCCGAGTCCGTCCGAAGATGACGCGTCAGGCACGAAGCGCCGAGCTGAGCCGAGCGGAGGTGAAGAAGAGGAGGATGAGGCTGGGAGCGGAGGATGGGAGGAAGAGTAGAGTAAGAGCCTGGCTAGCCGTGTGTGTGAATGAGTGAGTGAGTGAGCGAGCGAGGGAGGGAGGAAGGAAGAGGAGAAGAAGGTCGCCGCGAGGAGCCAAACAAAGCGTCGTGAGCCGCGGGATTCCTCTCCGGAACGTTACTGACGGAAACTTTCAACTTTTTGTCGGGAGCGCCCGGAGCCGGCTTTGTTTGGCGGCGGGGGTGTCTGCGATAAATGAGGGAATAAAACACTGCCCCATCCGCCCTTTTCCACCGACACGGGCTCGACCCTGGGACTCCCTTCGATCGAGGCGAGGAGAGAATGGCGGCGAACATGTACCGAGTCGGAGGTAGGAAATGTTTTACCTTTTTAAGACACCCCCCACAACGTGATTGTTCGCTTCGGCGGCAGCTAGCTAGCTGGCTAGCTGGCTGGCTAGCGGCTAGCCGTGTGCGGGGGTTAGCCGCTAGCCACCGTTAGCTCCCTCTTGGCTTCCTTTCGAGCTTCCATTAACGCCAAAAGTGCTCAAACGTCTCTCCACCCGAGCGAAGCACTCTCCCAGCGACCAGCGTTGCAACTTCTGCGGGATCACCCGGAAATACTTCTTCACCCGGTGCAAATTTAATGCAGCTAGCTTGCTCCACTTTAACAAAATATGAAGTTGCAAAGCAGGACGCGGGTGTATTCGAACAGCCGGCCATATGGTGAGCGGCTTTCCAGTGAAAAGCTTGCTTTCTTTTTGGAAAGTTGGAACGGAAAGCAGCGTTTATTCCCCGCTGTGTCGAGTCGCCGCTACGATGGCTTTGCTCGTCTAAGAGAACAAAGCAGCCGAAAACCGACCTCTTGTGTCGAGTGGACGCGACCGCGGCGCCAGTTAGCGTTAGCCGCCGCTGCCAGATAAGCATCCCGACTCATTGAACGCGACGTCTGCCGGATATGCGAAGCTGTAGCCGGCCGTGGCGCTCCGGCGGCTTCACGCCTCCATTTACATCCCGTCATTTCACGCAGCAGCCGCCTAGCCGCGCCGGCTAACTCTGTCCCCCTGCCTTAGTTCCACTGTCACGAAGGAGTAGTAAGTATCGCCCGCTGGTTGCCGGTTAGCACTGCTAAACCCTGGGGAGTAGACGCAGCACAAAACCGAAAATATTTAAATGACTACCAAAACGCGCGAAATGGAGTTTATTGGGTTAAACAAAATGAAATAAAAACTCCCAAGTTCGCGGCGAGCTCAGGCGAACTTGCCACCGCTGTGACATTTGTGCGGATGGTAGCACTCTGGAGGACGGCGGTGGCTCTCAACAGTTTGCGCGCAGTGGAGGAGCTGCCGGGAGTTGGAGAACCGGCGGGTGCCATAAAGACGCTTTCCCTCCCCAAGTCACTATCACTGTGCTGAACACACGGAGAAACATGGAGCCGGACACTCATCCGTGACCCCACCGAGGACGGTGACCTACCCCCGCCGAGGCGCGGCCGCCATGGCCGGGTGGGGGCATCCGAAGGCGGGATGAGCGGCGAACATTGAGCCGAGGCTATTCGGTCAAAATGTTCAACCGAAATGTGTTGCAAGCAGCCTCGTCTGATTTTCCTTTCGATCAAACCGTATGTTGCACCCCTGTGTGTTCACACTGTCTGCTACTTTTGTCCTATTTCATTGTGCAAATAAAGCAGCCATGACTCTTCACTCCTTGATCAGCATAAACTTGTCAACCTGCCCAAGGAGGACTCTATCTTTGTCAGCCTGCTTCATCGTGGATGGAGATGTCCGGGGTTGTAGTCCAGGGTTGTCTCCTTACAACAAACCTGTGCGCCCCACGAACACACACACACACACACACACACACGCCCACCCTGCTCAATCTGTGTTCCACTTTTATTTCATCCGTTATCCGACCAAACTCAGCCCTTTCTGCCCCTTTGTCCTCGAAAGAAAGATTAACGGCAGTGTAACAGGCTAATTGACGTTTGGATCGTTGCAGATTTGATTATCTTGAAACATTAAAACGTTTACACAATGTGCCTTTTCTGCTAGAGCAACAAGGCTGTACCTCAAACTATAGATAAGTTGTCACAGTGGGAAATATTTCTGAAAGTATTTGAATTTGGAGCAGACTTGGGGTAAAAATTTATTCAATTTATTTTCTAGGATCTGTGAACCTTTTGCACAGCAGTTGTTAAGTTAATTGAATTCATGGGTCTTGCTTGAATAGCTGGGAAATTCATCAAGTTAAAGTCAAATTTCACCTGTTACTGATCATTTGCAATTAGCATTCTAAGATACCACAAGCCAAAAAAATGCAGAATATAAATACTTCAATACCAAATTACTATAACCCTGAATGAGTCGGCCCTACTTTTCATTTCTAAATGTTCAAGAGCGCGATACATCATTTTCTTACACATTTCAATCCGTATGACTTGGAAGTGCTTTTAAGTCCTGATCGATGTTTTTTTTCCTCATGTAATGTATTATTTGAGAGCAAATATGTCAGCTTTCATACTGGAATTTGCATTTTCAGTTGGAACACTGAGAAAAAGTTAGTCTTGTTCTATCAAGGAATTTCGTGTAAATTACTGCCTTAAATTTAAAGTGAAGGGGAACTTTGTTTCAACTCAGAAAAGTAGGTTTGGGTTTTTGAATTTTTTTTTTAAATTTCTTGTCTAATCTTACATACTGTCAGCAAAACAAGACCCATGAAAACATTACCATGACCTTAACCCCCAGTCTCCTGCTGGGGTACATACTCTGGTCATTTTAATGACTGTACTAATTATCTTTCCTTATTAAGTTCGTCGTGGAAACTTATAATGAAGTGGACTTATTTTGATATTTATTTCAATTTATGACTCATGATCGCAAGTCTGCCACTTTACATATTGTTTACAGTGCCCTTCAACGAGGGTTGTAAATGGCCTCTTCTCATCCAGCGCTTTCACGCATCTCCGTTTCAAGGCACTTTACGTGAGAGAGCATTCACTCATTCACTTGTGTACTCACACACCCATGGCGGCGGAGTTGTCCTGAATGGTTTTCAGCTTCCCTCACTAATCACTCTTCCAACTGAATTTTGCACCTTGACATTTGACTTCAATTCAAACGGTTTGCAAACCTGAGTGGAGAAGCGGCGTGGCATTCGGTTGAAAGTACAAAAACCATGCTGAAGTACATGACAGATTTTGCAATGGCTCATTGATCCAATCCTTTAGTCTTCACAGTGTGCCAATATTTAATTTGGAAGGAATCATTGTCCAACACAATGACATAGATAATTTTGAGCACGTCAGTCTTATCTCTCTTCGGCTGGGACCGATGACAGAAATCTGCTGTTTTTTACAGCTTTGTGATGTAAGTCGGTCAGCCGAAGAAGGTCCTCCATGGTGACGCCTGTCTCCTTTATTTAACTTGGTAAAGCTTTGATAGGACACAAAGTTTGGTGGCTTTTTCCTTTCCAGCTGTGTCTTGTAGGTGCGTGACAGGTCAGTGTGGCTCCACCTGTCTAGAGCACAAGGCCAGTGTAAAAGCATTGCAGCTCGCTGACCTCAGGTGTACGTATGAAGAGTTTCTGAATTTGCTCCGGGTGCCCTGAGCTCAGAGACCGGTTGCTTCGGCTCTGTTAGCCCTTTCTGCGTCCCGTGTTCAATCGTTGGGGTTGTGCAGTGAACTTTCAATGTAGATGTATGTATTTGTATTGTTGCTGCGACATATTTTCCCTCACATGTTTGGGTAATTTCCTTTTTCAACTCTTTTCTCTCAGCTGTTTCCTTACAGGTGTCACCACTGTGAATTAGCTGCTTCATCAAACCCACTCCTGCATCCTCTCACACCTGTTTCAACTCCATCCATAAATCTACTCTTTGCTCTTCCTCTAGACTCCCGCCTGGCACTTTAAACCTCAGCATTTCTTAACTATTAATCATTCATTCCAAGGATGCTTTCAATTTTAATCCTGCAAATTTTGAAATGTAATTCCCTGCCCTTTTTTTTTTTGTTAACATAAAGGTGATTTTGATATCCACAGATCACATATTCCATTTTGTTCAAAAGAAATGGTGATCTGGTCATCGTCAGGTTTTGCTGTTTTCTTGCATCATCTTTTCTTTTGGGTTTTTCCCTGCAGGGTCTCCACAGCGAATCCACCCCCTGCATCTAATCCTATTCTCTCTATCCTCCTCTCTCACATCAACTACCTTCATGTCCTCTTTCACAACATCCATAAATCTTCTCTCTGGTCTTCCTCTAGACCTCCTGCCTGCACTTCCAACCCCAGCATCCGTCTACCAATTAATCACTATCCCTCCTGTGGACAAGGCCCAACTCTGGGTCCGATTCTCTGACCTTCTCTCCAAAACATCTAACGCGCTCTACCTCAAGTACTTAAAATCCTCCAACCTTCTTCATCTCCACTCCCTGTAGCCTCACCGCTCCGCTCGGGTTCCTCTCATTCACACACACATATTCTGTCTTGCTGCAACTAACCTTCATTCCTCTCCTTTCCAGAGCAAACCACCATCTCTGGAGATTTTCCTCTACCTGCCCCCTGCTCTCACTACAGATCACAATGTCATCTGCAAACATCATGGTCCATGGAGATCCCTGTCTGACCTCATCTGTCAGCCTATCCATCATTGTATCCTACAGTACACCTCCCCACAGTCTCACAGCTTGAAAACATGTCCTTCACCAGGACATGTCTAACCTGCTTCTCTGCCTCTCCAGACTTCCCCAAGGTCCTGTCTCTGCACCCTGTCCTATGCTTTTTCTAGCTCTGCAAAGGCACAGTGCAGCGCCCTCTGTACTTCTCTTCCAGCACTTAAAGCAAATACTGCATTTGTCGTACTCTTTGTGTACTTCTCTTCCAGCACTTAAAGCAAATACTGCATTTGTCGTACTCTTTGTGTACTTCTTTACCAGCACTCTCAAAGCAAATACTGCATCAGTATTACTCTTTGCGTACTTCTCTACCAGCATTCTAAGAGCAAATACTGCATCTGTAGTACTCTTTGTGTACTTCTCTACCAGCATTGTAAGAGCAAATACTGCATCTGTAGTACTCTTTGTGTACTTCTCTCCCAGCATTCTCAGTGCAAATTCTGCATCTCT
>CAAKHD010007646.1:0-18513 GCA_901007705.1 Fistularia tabacaria
TTCGCCTGAATCGGTCGATGGTGCTGGCCGCCTTGCGTACTTTGCCGTAAACCCCTGGGGTTTCATAGTCGCTGAAAAGAACCGCCGGGTTTCTTTGGCGAGCCCCTGAAAGTTCGACACGTCACAATAAAAATAAATGAATAAATAAATCTGTTAATAACTTAAGACACTACTGTTGTTACTATTGAGGCTAAGAAGGTGAAGCAAAGCGGCGACAGCGTGTGGACAGACTGCTATCTGTCCATCTTCGAGTCCAGCTGGACATTTGTGAAGAACTTCTTTCAGTGATGTTCGGTCAGGGGAGGCAGGGGAGGCACTGCCTCCCCTGTGTCATCATAAAAAAAAAAAAAAAGATAAAAATAAAGTTGTAATTATCTGTCCACTGATCTGTGATAGAATGTTTTTATTGCATGATTCCAATCACGACAATGATTTTTATCGTCAATATGGCTGAATTTGTGTATTTTCCTGTTCAAAGACGGCAGAAAGACACTAAGTGAGGCAGCGACGAGCCGAGCCTCCCCTCCGATTGCACAGTCCCTCCCACATTGAGCAAAAGCAATTGATCTCTCTGTACGTCCCAGATGTAAAGTTTGGACACACTTTTAATAAATATCCTCACATTCCAGAGTCCAGCTCACGTATTTCACGTACGTGTAGAACGTATCAGTCTTGCTCATCTGTCAAAACGCTGCGGTGTTACCCTGATTGCAAAAATGGAAGATTGGAAGATACAAGCTAAAAAGCTTCTCAAAACTGGACTTTCAGTCCAAACCGGAAGTGATAAATAATGGAAGAGCGATGGCGGCGAGAAATGATCTGCTCTGCAGAGACTTTTAAAACTAAAAGAAGAACCAAAAGACTTTTACGCCAAAGTCATGGAGACGTTTGTCCAGAAGGACAGGTGAATGGATTTCATTCACAAGTAGAGGTGAGACCAAGCATTCACTGCTGTCCACTCCACAACTACACTGAAATGAAAGCTTCTACTTTGGCCTGATACGTACCTCACCTATGTGTGTGTCAAAGATGCCGATCAGGGAGAGAAAACAAGAGGTGGTGGACAATGTGCAAGCAGCCAGGTGGTGACTGCTGACTTTATGCTCCTCTGATGAATTCACGTCCAGTATTTGTAAATGTGGCCACCTCACGGAATTCTTTGGCATTGTGTTCAGAAAAGCAGCTGCGTACCCGCTGCGTCCAGGCCGCCCATGTTGATGGCGGACCCTCCGCTCTGGCCTCCCTGCACGCTCTTCAGCTGCTGCTCCAGATGCTCCAGCTGAAAGACCAGGGAGTTCTTCTCCGTGCCCAGAGCCTCAAGCACCGTCTGCTTCTGGATCAGCGTCTCCGTCAGCTGGTGGAGGCGATTCTCCAGCTCCGTCTGGCTGCTGCTGCTCAGAGTCTTGTTGGTGAGCTGGAGGCGCGAAGCAGAAGATCCACGGCGTCAGCGCTGACACAAGAAGACCTGCTCTTCTCCTGAAATGGTTTGCCGGGATCTTTTTAGCAACGATCCCGTCACAGGAGCTTCTGGTACTTCCAAACGGTCGGGGTATCTGCGACCGCTTTTTACATCACGTCTTTATTGGAGGATTATGTCGGCTCAAGTTTTTTAACACGGCATCGACGTATTCTATTTACGAGGAATATATATGTATATTTTCCTTTTAAAATGCAAATTTGCCAATGATTTTAATCACTGTTGCATTACTTCTTCAATCTAAGGTCACCGTAAATGATTTTTTGGGCCAATCTTTCATCTAATATTGCATAAGATTGCATAAATGCATTGTTTGTTTGTTTGTTTTAACCATTTTTGGGATTAATTCTTCATTTTTTCACTTTACAATCATCCTCAAGGAAATCGGAAGAATCCAGATTCTCGAGAAACTTCTCATTCGTCTTCCATGGGGTTTGGTCAGCGGTTCATGTTTTCCGGTACGTGCAGGAATTCCCAGGATCTGGACAGAACTGACCTGATTCCTGAGTTTCTGTATTTCGTCCTCTCTGTCTTTGACGCGGGACTGCAGAGCGGATTTGGCTCGATGCTGCTCCTCCTCTAAGTACTGCAGCTCCTGCCATTTAAAAGAGAATCGATGACTTCTTTGAGCTCCGGGAGGAGAGGATTCGGGGATGCTGAACTGCGAGGCGAATCCGTCTAATTGTAAAAGTCTACGTTCGTCGTTGAAGGACGTTCCCGCTTCCTCTCACCTGTTTATGCCGCTCCACTTCAGCCTCCAAGTCCTGCTTGGCTCGGCTCTGCAGGGCCTGATGCTGCTGCAGCTGCTGCTGCTGCTCCCGCCAGGCCTCCGCCTCCGTCAGCGACTGCGTCTCCAGGTCCTGACAGGCGGGCGGGACGCATCTTAACGGCATGCAAGAGTTTTCTAGCGACGGCTGCTCGCAGTTTGAACCACAAAGCCGCAGCAAAGCTACGCGGACGCGTTCGACACACATTGGCTCAGGGCGGGTTTGTTTGTGAAACCATAACCGTCTGCATGGAGCAACAGTCCTTTAAAAACATACCCGAAAATATCTCGCACTATCACGTCTGACATTTGACATTTCTTTGCACGTTTCAAAAATTCTCAGCAAATTCACCCAATTTAGTAATGTTTTTTTCTGTTTTATATGGTAATAATATATCTTATATAATAATATAATAATGATGGTCAAATAATGACCCCAAAAATAAAGATCCTCAATTTAAAAATAGGCTAGAAATTTCCCAAAAAAGCCAGTATGTAATCAGCCAAGAATGTTGGGGAAAAAATAAATAAATAAAAAATTGAATAGACTGTACCGCAAAAGTAGCAAAAAAAAAAAAGAAAAAAAGAAGACATTGGCAAACTGTTGAGCTAATCATACAGAGACGGTTCTTCTGAATGCATGAAGAATGTTTCCATGCACCTCCCCTTCCACACCTGGATTTCCATCCGCAGCGTTTGCACTTGCGCCTGCAGCTTCTGGATCTCGTCCCTCTGCAGCTCCTTCTCGTGACGCAGCTCCTCCATTTCCACGGCCATGGCCCCGCCGCCGTCCAGCGAGTCCAGCCCCGAGCCCTCCTTCAGACTGCTGATGAGCTTCTCCTTGGACTGGCGGCACAAAGAAATAGAAAAAGGACACGTCGTATTCCAACACATATCCTTTTTTAACTAGGCAAAAAGTCATCGTTAATAATTTGCAAAAACTACCAAGAAATAGTGAGAGGCCACTTCAGTAAACCGGCTATGACGTGTAAATCAGCAGGATATTATCAAGACATAGCAAGGAAGGGCATTAAAGACATAGAAATCTGAAATATTAACCTAAAAATACTCTATGTTGGGATGTACAGTTGTCGCTCTCGCTTCATCTTTCACAGCCTCGCAGTTTCCCGGATTCCTTTGGTGCAATTTTGCATGCTTTTTTTTTTTTTTTACAGCGCAGTGTTTTCTGCGTCCTGATTGGCTAAGGGACTGCAGACCGTCGTCCATCCATCTCCTCCGTAGCGTGTCTCTTGTACAGCACCGAATGCCTTCAGCTTGACACATTGACATCTATCTTCCATGGCTGTTTGCAAGTTTCTTCCCCCGACAAAACCCACAATGTCCATGAAACCTTCTGCGCCGACAAAGACGCCTGCGGTCGCGGCCAAAAGACAGAGAAAGACGCTGACCGTCGCACAAAGAGTTGGACTTGTGGACGAGCTAAAGGAAGGTAGAAGTGACGCGGCTGTTGGGCGCCGTTAAAGAATAAATGAATCTCCAGTTCCATAAAGAAGAAGGAAAATAACGTGAGGACGACAGCAGTGCTAAGTTGGAACAAGGATGCAAAAAGGGTTGTAAGTGTCCATGGTAAGGATGGAGTCTGCTTCAGCTTTGTGGATCAGTGACTCCAGGAAAAACAACATGACGCCGGACACCAACATCACCCGCGCTAAAGCTAAAAAGCTTTCTGAAACTTCTGCTGACAGCGGTGACGTCCAGGACAGTGAGGAGCAGGATGGGAAAATGTTTCTGTGCATGGAGAGGCCGCGTCGGTGGATACCGCTGGAGCAGAGGCATAGCTGAACAACAAATTCAAAGTGATCGCTGAGGAAGAGGGATATAAGCCTGAGCAAGATTTTAATAGAGGAAAACCTTTCTATTTTTATTTCTCAAACAAATGTTTGGGCCTGAAAACAGATTTTGGTCTTTGGTTTCATTCTATAACACTGTACTAACTTTTCTAGGAAGGTTTGAACTTTGAGAGGGTTTAAACAAGATTGAAATGTTAAAAAATGTGAATGCCTGTCTAAGGAGTGTGTCGTGAGGGGTTTTGCAACCTTAAAACATTTATAATCATTGTAAAAGATAAAGCTGACGACTCCTGCAATCAACACAATTTATTTGGGTTTTGTGTGGGACAATGTTTTTTCCAGATCTAAGTTCATGTGAACGGGGGGGGGTTTGGAGGGGCCTCAAAAGTGCCAAGATGTCGGCAGTGACGTACCTGCAGGATGCGGGAGGCCTTGTGTTTGTAGTCCTGGAGCTCCAGTTTGGCCGTCTCCGCCGAAGCCCTGGCGCTCCTCAGCTGCTGCTGGAGGTCGTCCACCCGGAGCTTTTCTTCCGCCGCGCGGCGCTCGGCCGCCGTCACCGCCTCGGCGAGCGTCTGCCTCTCGGCCTCCAGTCGGGACAGGCGGCCGGCGTACTCGCTCTGGACACGGAGGAGCACCGCTTTGAGTTTTCAAAGCTTCGCAGTGAAAGCGTACGTGGCGCTTTAAGAGTCTTGATTGTCAACTGAAGGAAGTTGAAATAGTTGTGATTCAAAATGGTTTGACTGGGATCCCAATTTTTCCGCACCAGTCCACTTGACATCGGGGTTCCCGGCCTTTCCTCAAAATAATTTTCCAGGATTTCCCAGCAGTGGGTCGACTAAACAAATGATTTCAGCAGCTCATTGGATTCTTGTAACTGTTGTTGATAATCTAAGTCAAGTGTTTTTCCATTAATTTCTTGCAAATCTCAACTGATTTTTATCTTCATATTGCAGTGCTGTTTTTTTTTTTTTTTTTTTACCAGAGTTCATTTCATGTTAAGTTTTAATGCAATCGCTCACTATTTTCAAAGCTTTTTTGAAATATGTCATTTATGGAATTTGATATATAACTAGTAGTAAGTGTAGTTTGTGGTTGAGTGTTTATGTTGGTAAACACTGGCCTCCATCTGCAGTTTGTGTGTCTGAGCTGAGGATTCATATGACAACACTACAACTTTACAATAACCAGGATTTGTCTTTTTGACATTTTGACATTATCAATATCCTTCTTTTTCAGGGATTTTCTACATCAATATCCTTATTTTGTGAGTTTGTTTTCTGTTATTTTAAATGGGGAAAATTCATTTCAGATACGAAAAAAATTAGCATCCGAACCCTCTTCTGGAACCAATTCATTTCCTATCTTAAGGGACCGCTGGATATTAGAAAATACACAATATCACCATCAGATGATAGCATAGATTGACATATCACGCTTCAAGAGAAGATGAACTCCGTAGAGTCGCGGAGAGAAGGGCATCTTGTGCACCTGCATGTGGCGATAGTTGTCCTCCTCCCTCCGGACGGCCTGCTCCATCTCCCCCAGTCGCTCCTGCAGCGTCTCCAGAGCTTGCGAGTGCATACTGCTGCCTTCCGAGTGGTCCTGAATGATTCTAGAAACCGCACCGCCGTGTTCAAGAGGGGAATCTTGGAAGAAAACAAACTAACTAGCTGAAGCGTTAGAGCGGCGTGGAGCGCTTGTACCTGGACGTTTCCTTCTGCGCCTCCTCCAGCGCCACACTGCGGCTCCTCAGCAGCTGGTCCGCCTCATCCAGACGGATTTTCAGCACGGCGAGCTGAGCGTCTTTGGCCGAGATGGTCTCCGTGAGGTCGTCCACCTGCGAGCGCAGCCCCCGCGACCTCCGGTCATTCTGAGCCTGCTCGGAGTTCCACCTGTCGGCACGCTGCCGGGCCTGGGTAAGTTCTGCCGGAGGAGGAACCCAGCGCAGAGGGAAGACCATCACATTTCCCCGTTTTTTTGTCATTATTTACCCTCACATATTATATTCGTTTGGCTGCATTTGTACTCCCTCAGTCTGGACATATTTATTATTCTTTCAAATAACCGCGGCAACAACAATCACCAAGAAATGGATTGTAAAAAAAAAAATGCAACAGCAGCAGATGTGTTCTTCAGAGGACAACTGGAACTCACAAACAGCTGACACTCATTCTGTCCTCTTCTGCACTTTACATGCACACGCAACTACAGCCGCCCCTTCAGATACCAATCACTTTATATACCATTTTTCTAAGATACGAAGCACGACTCCAGCAAATTGTATCCTTGAAATATATTAAAAAAAACAAAAAAAAACGAATACGAATACGAAAGCGAGAAAATCGAAATTGGAAATTGTCGTGGTCCTGCTCCCACAACCCCAATGCACTTCTGGAGACAGTGATTCAGAGGAAAATGAATCCAAAAACAGATAAACATGTGAGGAAAACTACAATTCAAAAGTGAAATTTAAGTTAATTAAGTTCAGTTAATTTGAATTGAATAATCCTCACAAGTTTATTGTACTGTTAAGTTCATTTAAATTTCATAATCCTCAAAAGTGTATTGTAATGTTAAGTTGATTTTAATGTAATAATCCTCATAAGTGTATTGTGATGTTAAGTTTATTTTATTTTAATAATCATCACAGGTTTATTGTAATGTGAAGTTCATTTTAATTTAATAATCATCATCAGTGTATTGTAATGTTAAATGCATTTTAATATAATAATCCTTATCAATGTATTGTAATGTTAAATGTATTTTACTTCAATAATCCTTATCAGTTTATTGTAATGTTAAATGTATTTTATTTTAATAATCCTCATCAGTGTATTGTAATGTTAAATGTATTTTATTTTAATAATCCTCATCAGTGTATTGTAATGTTAAATGTATTTTATTTTAATAATCCTCATCAGTGTATTGTAATGTTAAATGTATTTTATTTTAATAATCCTCATCAGTGTATTGTAATGTTAAATGTATTTTATTTTAATAATCCTCATCAGTGTATTGTAATGTTAAGTTGGTAGTAAGTGTAGTTTGTGGTTGAGTGTTTATGTTGGTAAACACTGGCCTCCATCTGCAGTTTGTGTGTCTGAGCTGAGGATTCATATGACAACACTACAACTTTACAATAACCAGGATTTGTCTTTTTGACATTTTGACATTATCAATATCCTTCTTTTTCAGGGTTTTTCTACATTTATATCCTTATTAAAGGAAAGGAAAAAAAAAAAAAATCAAAATACGAACCCACTTCTGGAACAAATTCAATTCCTATCTTAAGGGACCGCTGCTCTGTCCATTGAAGCTGCACTCACTCATCCTTGCACCTGCACTTTGTGACTGCAGACAGCAAAGAATTTCACCGTACAGGGAAACACGTTTCCACACTGCACACAAGAAGATTTACACTTTGAATGTTGAATCTCATGTGGAGAGCTCCCACAGCGTCGTAGGAATCTCTGGATCGGGGTGGCTGGGCCATGTCTTTTGGCATCGCTTGAGTAACCACGGCAACAATAACCCCGGAACCTGGAAATTCAACGACGAGTCCGACGGCTTTGACGTAAAAAAAAACAAAAAAAAGGCGAAACTTGGATGTGTCATATGACCTCTATTGCGGACCGATAATTCCCGGCTCGACCGAGTAGCGGGGAGCGCTTTCTCTCACCTTCCTGGAGGTCTTTGGTTCGCTGGATGACCGACGCCATCTCCTGGTTGAGGGAGGCCACTTCGCTGCGGAGGAGCTGGTTCTCCAGACGCAGGCTGGACAGGACCTGGCTCTGCGGCTCTTCTCCCCGCTGAGGCTCGGGCCTGGCGGTCTCCTGAGGGACGGCCATGCCCGAGTCCGAACTCTCAGGCGTGTCTGCGGAGGCCGAGGCGTTTCGAGAGGTTGGTCACCACAGAGATGCCGCTGCTTTTTCCAGCCTTTTCCAAGCGTTTGTAAAAACTAATTTCCACACGATTGCTATTTTTCATGCTTTAAAACACGTTTTTTTTTTCTCTCCGTCAAATTAGTATTTTATGTGTCATTTCTTGCTCCTTTTTAGGGCTTTTCCACGATTGCCAAACTCGTAAAATATGATAGCGCGATAGAAAGGTTTGTGTTGGCGAGTGGAGCTTTCTTACCGGGTACTTGCTCTTTGGCAGAGCTCTCTTCGGTTTTGAAGCTGCTGGCCGACAGAGAGCTGAGGCTGGAAGCCCGGGACACGCCTCGGGTGGAGGGCGGCGTCGATGGGGCTGAGGGGACGCCGGACGCGGGGGGCGTCGGGTTTTTAGCCTCTGCGACGGGAGCCGCCATTTTTGCAAGTTCTCGCCTCGAATCCCGTCTGTTGCTGGCCGGCGGTTCCGAGCTGTTCAGGAAGTCGAAGAGCATGTCGTCGTCCACGTCCTGCTCGCTCTTTTTGGGCCTCACAAAGCCGGAGGAGGTCTTGGCGGCGGCAGGAGCCACACCGGTGCCGCTTCCGGACCTACTGGCCGCGTCAACCACGAGGGACGCGTTGGACTTCTTGATGTTGCCTGCAGCTGCGGAGATGAAGCTCGGCGTGTGGTGGGACGAAACGTGGTCGTGATGCACGGGAGCCATGCCGGTCTCTTCCGCGGCGATGGTCGGCTCTCCCTCGTAGAACGACGCGAAGGATTGTCTGCTCTGGTTTTTGCTGAGGGCGGTTGACGCTCCCTGATCGATCTTGTTCAGGAAGTCTTCAGCTTTGCCCGCAAACTCAGCAAACCAAGACATTTTGGTTCCTGGTGGTGGAAAATGGGACAGCAAAATTCAGGATGTAGTTACAAGTTTCACAGGTAGTTCAGTGATGGGCGGTGAACATTTCCCATACTTCACCGCGATTAACTGTAGAGAGAGGATATGAAGTTACCGTATTTTTCGGACTATAAGTTGCGCTTTTTTCATGGTTTATGCTGCTCCTGCGACTTATACTCAGGCACAACTTATACATTAAAATATATGTGGTAATTTCACAAGTTGGTTATTTTCACAGTGACAGCCGTGGGAGAGTGCGCTCTAGGCTCGCGGGCCAGCAACTGCTACCCCTATGACTCCTGTAGCATTTAAACATCAACTTCGAAAGACTGAACACAAACACCCCCCAAAAAGAAAACCACCCTGCAGGTGACAAGCTGCAAGCAGTGAAAGATGCAGTTGAAAACGGTAACCGAGCAACAGAAGGAAAAGTTTGGACTGAGCGAGAAACTTGTGAGAGACCGGAGAAAAAAGCGGAGGATACTCCCAACTGCAATGAAGAAAACAAAAAAAGCTAATGGCGGGCTAAAAGCTAGATGAAGCTAGGACCTGATGCAGAGTCTGAGCACAGGAGTTGTCTACCTCCGGAGGTGCTCAGAAGTGACACCCAGGATGAAGAACTCAATGGATTTGGAGTGAGATGGAGAGTTTGGTCAACTTGCTATGCTAGGTTGTTTATGCTCTCGTTATCTGAATAACCGTTAATATGTTACATTAGCATAGCAGACACCTATTCAGCCTGCTGTTCTCTATTCTATTCTTATTACTAGAACTTGTCTTTCAAGATGAAATGTCCAATGACCAATGTCTTGGTCTCTGATTTCATCAAATAGATTTCCCCCAAAAATGCGACTCATCGTCCAGTGCCACTTATGTTTTTTTCTTCTTTACTATGCGTTTTTTGGCTGGTGCGACTTCTACTCCAGAGCCACTTATAGTAACAGTAGTATAGTACCGTAAAATATGGAAGTGGGTGTGAGAGAGGAGGAAACGGAGAATAGAGTTTGATGGAGAAGGTGCAATGGCTGTAGAAAAGAAGAAGAACTTAAGTTCTTCACATGGCTGCCACTGATCATTACTTCCTTTGAAAAGGAAGCAATGTGAAAGTTGTTGAAGTTTAACTAGGTATCAGTTTGTACAGCAAACATTCTTTGCGTTCCGCAGTGCTTTTTGCACACTTGAGAAATGCATTAGAGCATCCTAAAGTCATTACTTTGTGATGACATTAAATAGTTTTAAATTCTGGTAGTAGAATAAGCAAATGCAAATAAAGTTCATGGCATGCAAAATTGGAACAGTAGGTTGAGCTGGTAATAGATTGACTTCTTAACTGAAAGCTGCCTCAGGTCACTTTCTTCATTTGCTGGATTTTGTGCACGAATGGGACTGGGTTGCAAAAAAATATTATGAGGTGTAACTGCAGTAAAACATTTTCAGATTTTTCTTTTTATTCACTCTTCATCTTCAAAAGAAAATCCCCTGCTCTGGTCTCAAAACTGCCGTCGACTGAATTGCACTAGTGATTGATTATTGATTAATTGGGGCGGCACAGTGGTTAGCGCTTCGGCCTCACAGCCTCCTTCTGACAAGGAATGTATGGAGTTTGGGTGCTGTCCCTGTGTCTGCGTGGGTTTCCTCCCACGGTCCACAAACATGGTGCAGGTTGATTGGGGGAAAAAATGGGAAAATTGCCCAGATGTGCAAATGAGAGAGTGAAAGGTTGTCTGCATGTTTATCTGGAGGTCGACTGGCGGTCAGTCCAGGATGATCCCCGGGACAATGAGCAGGAGAAGCGGTAGACGATGGATGGATGGATGGATGGATGGATGGATGGATGGATGGATGAAGTGTGCAAGTCCCTCATTGGAACCCAGATTTATTACAAGTGTGTTGGTCTAAGTCAGTCAAAACTCAGTATTCTGTTCGGACTGAAACTAAGAGATGACATAATGATTTCAGATTGAACCACGTATACAGTCACCTTCAACAGTTTGCACTTCACTTATTTATTGCATTTATTTTTTGCTGTATTTTAGCCTAGCTCTGGGCTTATGTGCCGCACAGAGCATTTATATCTCATGTTATTTTTCAAGGTTATTCTCACATGTGCGGTGTAATAATAAAAAAAAAGAAAGAAACTAAAATGTATATTTATATTTCTGCCAGTACCCCATAAAATATGAGTACAGCGAACACAAAAACAGGTGCAGTTTTCATTTTCTTGTCATAAACCCTCAACCTTCACCCGGTTTCATTCTGATCCCATTGGTCACAAACCTTACAGATAAAAGTAGATGATCCAGATTTAAGTCTGTGATGTCGTTCTTTCATAATAAATGGGCTTCTACCTTCTATCGTCCTAATTCCTGGTCTGTCTTTGGACTTGGAAAGAGGCAGAGCTCCTCAACAGACGATGAAGTTTAAGACTTAGCTAAGACTGTGTGTGACAGTGATGCCACCCCACACACCTTATAATGCAATATTTTTGTGAGGGCAGTAAGAGAACACACATTTTCTTCGGATTGGAAAACTCCAGACCGTGGCGTGGATGCATAACTGGGGTTCAGGGGTGAATCGCGACACGTCACGTCGCGTCAGCCTTGTTATAAAACCAGTGCAAACACAGTTGTTTCTTGATAACCGGGCAAGGCTAACGAGCTAGCCGGCTATGCTATGCAATCTATGCTATGCTACTCTGGCTTACCGTGCCGCGAGACGTCCAGATGTCAAAAAAGTCGAGAGCCGCCTGGCTATCTTCGCGGTTTAACAACACATGAGGGAATCAAACCGTTTGAACGAGAAAAGTCAAATATCATCATCTATCCAGAGGATATCAGTGCTCATCTCAATACGTGGACCAGGAAGCTCCTCGACGAGGACCCCACAACAGACTGTCTCCGGCTCTGCCTGATCATATATCGACCAATGAGCGTTCAGGTCGCCGTTTGTTTGTTTACTTCGGTCAACATCAGCCGTGTCACTTTTCATTACGTTTCCAAAAAAATACCTTATTTTTAAATGATAAAAAACAACTGAAAGGTTGTTTTTTTCTTCTTTAATACTGAATATTGTGTGAAAAGTTCTATATTTTCAGAGGGGTTATACCTTATTCTCGGGGTCAGCCTAAATCGGTCGTGCTTAGTTTAGTTAAGTTTATTTATTGACTTATTTATTTTTTGTCTTGTTTATATTGCTTTTAATTGTTTAGTGCTTATTTATATTATGTCTTTTTTGATACTGTTATTGTTGCGCTGCCATGACAAAGGAATTTTCCCTATGGGGATCAATAAAGTGTTACCTTATCTTATCTTATCTTATCTTATCTTATCTTATCTTATCTTGTCTTATTTATTTGTATTAGTTAGGTCAGTACATATTAATCTATGTGTTGGCCAACAGCTTCTACAGAAATATGCTGGAATTAGCAAAACAGCTAAACTGCATCCATTGCCCTAAGGCAGGTAGAAAAAACAAACACACACAATAAGATAACATTAGTTATGCAATAACATGAGTTAAAAAGGAGACATTTCAAGGTAAAGCATAAGTTCATTAATGGGAGCATGACTGGTTGGATTTCAACCAATTTTTAAGGACCCCTTTAAATGTGAGGAAGGTCCCACAGTTTGGTACGTGCTCCGGCAGAGTATTCCATGATGTTGTGCCTCTGATGGACGGCACCATTTGACTGAGTTCAGCCCTGTGCCTTTGCACACTGCAGTCTCCCCTGGTTAGTGCTCTGGTTCTCACTCCACCATTGTTTTTTCTACATAGGAAATCCATTGATGGTGGAGAAACAAGTCTGTTTTAGAACTTTAAAAATAAGGCAAGCAACCAGAAACTTCTGATAGCTCTCAAAATCTCAAATGTATTTGTTTACGTTATAACAATAATAGTAATACAAGGGCTTCCTATCTAAGGTTTGAAGTGTTTTCTGAAACAGAGACTTGAGTAGCTTCAAGGAGCTCTCCAAGTCATCTGGCAAGAATTAATGTGACTAAATATCATAGAGTGCTTGTGTTAACTCTCAGGTAAATACTTATGTATTTACATTCAAGATTTTGCTTATTTTGGGGTATTTTTTAACTAGATCAAGGCAATTTCTGTGTGAAGCTGCTCGTGATATATTTATTACATAAATGCAGAGAGCGGCTGACTTCAGTCTCTTACCAAGGGTACGATTTGCACAACTCTGTGGAGTTATTTATACCTATATATTTTCACCCATATATCTATCAATGTTCACAATCTGATGCTGCTACCCCATGTGTCCCCCGATTTCTGATTCTTTTAATTCTGGTGTTTTGTTGTTCAGTCCAGATTTTAATGATTTTCAATCGTATCCTTCTATTGTGCTGTTGTCCTCATTGAGGAGGTCTTAAAAGTGGCTGGAAAATTGTGTGAAAAATCTGAATAGGCTTCATTTCACAATGTTTTGCCTTATAAAGGCAATACTTCCTGCTCCCGGCCTTGCACGTCTGTCATTCCAGGGGTGATTTGAAGACAAAAGACATAACATGTATGAAACAGTGCCTCTTTATTTTTTCCTGCACTCACTCCAAAATGCATATTTACATGGCATGCCACATCAATACAGGAACTGACTATTGACAATCAATAACAAATAGAATCTGCTCTGGGAGTTATGGGCAATGGGACTTTTTTTTCCCCCTAAACAACCAAACAAGAGATGACAGAAATGAAGCAACACTTTTACCATCCATTTTACAGGTTTCTTTGTGATTTGGATTGTTTCAAAGACTTAAAAAGTGATAAATGTCCAGTCGACATGTACCAAACATATTTCAAGTTTTCCTTTTTTTTTTTCCTTTTAAACTTTTTTTCTTGTTTTTTTTATTTTTTTATACAAGTGACAGGGAGGTAGGGCCGCTGTCAAGAGTCAGGGATGGTGATCTACAAAACCATTATCGAGGACGACCGCGAGGGCAGTTGGTCACACACTCGGGAGGAGAAAGGAGAGACCATTCATAGTCGGGGCAGAACAAGCTGCTCAAAGAAACTGTGTGACGTCTGATGACGCACAGTCATCGTTCAAAAGTTGGGGTCGTTCAAAAAAATAGAAATAAAGAAAACAAAGAAGTGTCCGCCGTATAATTCGGAGAGAAGTATTTAAATACTTACAAAAGAAAACACAACTCAATATATGAGCTCGTAAGGAGATAATGCAAAAATAACAAGAAAAAAGTATCTGGACAGGATTCCTCAATCAGAGACCCTTTGAGAAAAATGTTGCTCGATCAGTATTTCCTCTGTTTGGATAAAAAGTCTGTTGTATTAACATTCAAACTCTCTCTCTCTCACTCATACTGGCTCTTTCACTCACTCACTCGCTCAGATTCTCTTTCTCTCTCTCTCTCTCTCTCTCTCTTTCTCTCTCTCTCTTTCTCTCTCTCTTTCTCTCTCTCTCTCTCTCTCTCTCTCTCTCGAGCCTATTCCTCATGCAGTGTGGTTTCTAACTGAGGGAGGAGCTACACTAGATCAGGCCCCTCCTCTTCTTGTAGTCCTCCAAGTTGAGGGACCTGCGAGGAGCGCCGTCCTTCACGGGCAGTGCGTTGGAGCTCACGGAGAGAGACTTGGCCTCTGCGGAGGATCAGAGCGAAGTGAGACGCTCTTGACGTTGAAAACCTCGTAGCGATAGAGGATGTATAAACATAAAAAGAAAAAAAAACAAGCATCTTACCTGCGTTTGGAACCTGGAGGTCAATCTTAACATCGAAGTCGTGAACTTTAAACAAGTCCTCTGAGAGGTCAGTGGTTGGCTTGGGGACATCTTTGTCTTTTGGGTCTGCCAGACCCTGGAATACACAAGAGACATGAGGAGGGCCGGGGAAGACCCAAGACAGGAGAAGGGGTTGGGATGCTTTGCATCACAAGTTACACGTTTGGTTCAATCTGAAGAAGCGTCCTAAAGCTATATTATATATTATATATAAAGCTAAATACGGGATATTTGGAGTCATTCATGGGAGGGAACAGTAAGTACAGATTCGTACTGCACGCAAATATTGTCTTGATGGAGCTACGTTTGAACGGATGATTGTGTTGAACAGTCCGTGTGTCAATTTCACATCGGACAGAGTTTTAGCAAGAAATGAGAGCCAGATTGTCAACATCTCAACAGGCTGGTATCTGGGAACTGACTGCAAATACTATGCACCGACGTGCACCACTTCGAGTGTGTCCCAACCTTTTTGAGCCACGGCACATATTTTACATTAGAAAAAAAAAATAAAACACAAGTATCATAAAATATATATTTGTTGAATTATAAGGAAAATCCAGTAGCAGTTTACTCCTAACCTGACTTACCTTCTTAGCTTTCTTCTGCCCACTTGCCCTGCGAGGGCCGTCATCCAGCTCAGTTTTCTCTTTGACTCCTTTTCAAATATTCATCCATCGCTATTACTCGCGGCGTGACTACGTACTTTCGTCCTTCGCGTAATCCTGCCTACTCGTGGAAGAGCGTGTCACTGTTCTGCCTGTAATGACACTTTTAAGTGCCGATCCGATCGGGTGGTATTGGCTAATCTTCCACGGTACGCCTGGTGATTTCCCACAGCGCTTGGGAAACACTGGTGTTAAATAAAAGTCAGGCTCAGTTCCTGTAAACAGACAGACAGGCGTCTTACCTCTTTTTGTTTGCGCCTCGTGTCTACATGTGTGCTTAATTAAGACCACGTACACTGTCTTTTGTAATCGTTTTAGAGTTTTGCTCTTCCTCTCCCCTGCAGGCGCTTCCGCCTCCGGACAAGCTTCCTCTACATGCAGGGGCTAGTTGCTAAACGACGGGTCGGGAGTGTGAATTTGCTCGGCCTACCAGCTTGTTCTTCTCTGCGTTAGCGTGCTCTGCCGCCGCCGACCCGGAGCCGTACTTCTGGTTCAGGTGGGCGAGAATAGCTGCGTGGACCGAGGGGTCTCTGGCCTGGAGAAACCGAGACGAGCGGGTCGATGTCAACAAAGGCCTCGCCGGCGGCGGGAACTCTCATCGCTCTGCATTCGGCAAGAAAAACTGCACGGCCTCTTACATTTGACACCATGGTGGGTTTGCATTGTCTCCGAGTGAAAGGGTCCATCTGCTGGTTTTTTGAATTCTGCCCTTCAGCCTGAAAGATTTAACGGACAAGAAAAAGGTAAATAGATTAATAAATAAAGTGAAATGTAGCAGGAGCCTTCGATCAGTTATGATAACAATCGTCAGTGACGGTTATAGTAGAGTTAAAAAAAAAATATGACACACAATTGAATTAGAAATCCCACAGCAGCAATTCTGTTCCCAGGCGTTTGACATTTTCCTCGCTGATCATTCAAACAAATCCTCGCTCGTTTTTTTGACGACTTCTCGGTAACTTTAGCTCCGATTTTTGTGACGTTCGGCCGTTCAATTTGATGTAGAAACCAAGAAAAATGTCATGAAATTAGGCTTACCACCAGAGCTTTTTCAGACTCGACGATGTTCCAGCTCCTGTTCCTCTGATTAATGTAGCTGGACGGAGGAACACAGAAACAGAAACCCATGAAACCTCGCGTCACCTTTGGTTCAGACGCACAGTCTATGATGATGACGGATGACAATGCTGCTTCTGTCATTTAAGCCCTGGCGTGTGACGCGAACACCAAGATTTTTTTTGCGATGAAAAACCAATCCCGATTCTTCTTCTTCAGAGGAGCACAAACCACTCGCATTCTGAGCTCTGGCCACTCGTCTGCTTCAAATTCAAATCTCCCTGGCTTGTGTTTGGGGTTGGAAGGCGGCTTCACGGCGGCTTGCTGTGTGCAGGTAGCGGCTAAATGTCAGCGTGTCTGAGCCGGGGGACAAATACCTGGCAGACGGGCTTTTCTCAGGTCTTCTTGACACTTAAACTCCCATTTTCCACATTTTGTGTCTTTCTTAAAAACTTCTTTTTTTTCCCTCCTTTATTCCGATATTCCACATTTGACTTCTTTCTTTTTCATTTTCAATGAAGTCTGGTGAACCTTGTTGTTCACCTTGCTACTTCTTTTTTTTTTTTTTAAGATATCTTTTGAATATCTTTTAATTTCCTCTTATTTGTACTCGGATTTATTGATATTGTTATTGTTGCGCTGCTGTGACAAAAAGAATTTCCCCTGTGGGGATCAATAAAGGATGATCTTATTTGTGATTGACTTACAGCTCAATTTGAAGTTTTTCTTTTGAATTAATACAATGTTATCAAATTTAAATTTGGGGGGTATTTTTTGAATCTAGATGATGTTTTCAGCTTCTTTTTTTTTTAACCTTAGCTTCCATGCGAGGACAATCTAAATGTCCACAGATATCCACGGGTTCACGGTGCTTGTTGCTCGGGGGAGGAGACGCTCGCCCACTGAGGCGTCCCGTCCTCAAACCCTTTAGGACCATGAGAAAGTCCTTCAAGGTGCCGGACAGGAAAGGACGGGACAAAGAGCCCAGACACGGGGGCAGAAGAACAGGGCTTTTGGACAGCCCACCTGATGGCAGAGATGTTCTTGGTCCTCTGGCGGTCCAGGGCCTCGGCCCGCTCCTCCAGCTCGTTCAGCTCGTCCTGGATCACTTTGACTTTCTCGCCGTCTCCGCTCTCCTCCGCCATTGCCTGCAATCCACACGTGGAGATCAGGACCGGCCTCGGAGACGCAAAAGTGTTCCTCTCAACGCGGGACCTTTGCTTTCGGATTTCTTGATTCGAAACATTGACATGTCATTTTTGGCTCCTCCCGTCCCCCTGATTTCACCTCATTACTGGTCGTTTTGTGACCTTCGCTTCAAAAAACAAGACATTTTCAGGTCATTTTTATGTTAACTGCAATTTTATGAAATAAGATTTCAGGTCTTTTTTCTTTTGGAGAAGTAATTTCCTGTTACATTTTTATCCAGGGATGTTTTTGAAAAGTTTTACAATTAATTGTAATCATATATTTCAACGGACTCACTCGATGACGTGATAAATTGTCAAGCCTGACATTTGTTTTTGTTTTCCAAACTGCCATCGGCACGGAAAGGGATACAACCCGAGTGTTTCCGTTCAATTTGGATTTTTCCCCTTTTTTTAATTCTGTCTTCTAGCGAGATAGATCAACCGAAGACTCCGCGACCCTCACCTTGTCTTTGAGCAGCTGCGTTTTCTTCATGGCGTAATTTGGTGGTGCTTTTCGGAACCTGTCCTTCTCCTTGACGATCTGCGGGGTTGGAAGACAAACAGGCCTCAGCGCCCCGTTAGACGTGGGAGGACGAACCCGGGAGTCAACCGGCAGGGGCTCAGACTCACGTCCTCTATGTCTTTGTCGTTGAACTTATAGTTCAGAGCTTCTTTAATGGACTGCTCCTTTTTGGTGATTTCATCCAGGGTGGGGACCTGCATCCCGGCGGCGATCATCTGCGAATGACCACATCGACACATCAGCCGGAGCTGCCCTTCTGGACCGTCCCTTCACACTGACTGCAGAGTCCGTTTCCTCCACTCACCGCCTCTTTCCACTTCATGAACTCGCTTTCTGTGAACTCCTGATTCGACACAAACTCGAGCCTGAAGACCCTCGTGTCACCGCCATGCCTGCGGACAGCACATTGTTTACAGTGGCGGTCTCGGCGGGGGGGGGGGGAGGGCGCCCCCCCCCTCTCCCCCACAAAAACCCTTTTGAAAAAAAACCACTTTTAAACCGCTCCCGGAAGGAA
>CAAKHD010007649.1:1747-12557 GCA_901007705.1 Fistularia tabacaria
GGCCCCCCCCCTTTGGGGAACCGCCCCCCGGCCCAAGGGGGGGGGACTCCTTTCCCGTCCGCCCCCCCCCCCCCCTCGCAGGACCAACGGCGCCATCATCCAGGGCTTCCAGCAAGATGTGGGCTCCCGGACGACCCACTATACCTTCTCCACCAACACCATGCTCAACTCCATCAGGAGCTACGGCCATCTGGGCTACCACGGCCCCCCGGTGTCCGAGGTGGCCCCCTCTTTCACCCATGACCCTTTAAAGAACGCTCGTACTTCCTGTTCCTTTATACTAAAAGCATACAACTCTGCCACCCCCTGCAGGAAACCCGCTACGTCTTCCTGCCCGACCACGACCGAGACTACCTTCTGGCCAAGGCGGCGGCCACCCACAGCCTGGTGGAGAGGGGGCCGGAGCGCGGCACAGAGTGAGCCCCGGGGATTGGACGTTCTCCAGGAGGTCTAGGACCTTCACTTCCTGTCCTTGGGATTGGGTTTCCTTCTCTGGTTTGGACGTTCCACCTGCTCCGTTTCTCAGTCCAACTTCCTAAACCCTTGTCCTTCTTCTGGTCCTCTCGCCGTTGACCCTCCTCTGACCCTGGTCTACCCCGCCCTCGCCCGCTGAGAACTTCCTCTTTCTTCTCCACTCAGTCCGTCCAGGTACTTCGGCCAAGACGTGTCGGCGACCAAGGTGAAGATGTACCACCCGGACTTCATCCGCTATCTGAGGAACAGGTGAGGAGAACCAGCCGGGAGAACCGGAGTGATACCCAGCAGAACGGAACATGGAGGATCTCACGACTCCGAGGAGGCGCTAACGCCAGCTTCTCTTTCTCCGCTCCCTGTCAGGTTCCTGCGCTCCAACACCCTGAAGACCAAGTACAAGGACATCTACCGCCCATCCACGGGCGCCGTCATGCTGCTGGCCGCCGTCCACGCCTGCGACCAGGTAGGGCCTCTTGCGAGTTAGCCCCGGGACCATCTCCATGGAGATGGCGTCGTCTCCGTGGTGACAGCGTCTCCATGTTGCAGGTGAGCGCTTACGGCTTCATGACGCCGGACTACGGCCGCTACTCGGACCACTACTACGACAGCAGCTTCCATCCCGTCGGCTTCTACGTCAACCATGACCTGCGGCTGGAGATGGCACTGTGGCAGCAGCTAAACCAGCTGGGCCTCGTCAGCCTTTACATGGGCGAGCGCCCGGCGCCCGTCGGGGAGTGAGCACGCCGAGGGGCGCGGGGATCCCTGAAGGAAACGCGGAAGCCAGTTCGGCCGCTTTGCTACCACTGAAGTTTAAACCCAAGATGAACACTGGACAGGAAGTGGACGCTCACTTCCTGTTTGCCCAAAACAGAGCCAGGTGGACCCACCAAATCTGAACCACGGGAGGGGGCCGGCCTGCAGCTCCTGTCACCATCTGGTCTCCGCGGCGCCCAAAATAACAGGCCACGCCCCCAAACACCCCGCCACAAATAGACCGAGCTGACCTCCACCGGAGTGTGTGTGTCCAGCACCTTCTCCCTTAACTTATTGGGACTTTTACTTTGTTCTCCTCTTTAAACTTGAACGTGCCTTTGGACTTTTAGCGCTTTTATTTTGGAAAAATGACCTCCGGCGGGGCCGAGGTGAAGGAACCCTCGCGGGTTTTATACTGAAGGTGAAGAATCCGGGAGGAACCAGGATGGAGCTCCGAGGAGCCTGGACCACTCCCTCCGGCCACTCCCATCATCTGAACCAAAGACTCTTCTTATCAGGGAACATGTTTATGACATGTGACAGAACGTAGGCTCTTGATTGGTGAAGGTGGAGAACGTTGTAGATCGAAGCCTTTCGGGGAATCAGATTAAAAGAAAAATGTGATTTCAAGGTTCCTGGTTCTTTTTGAGTTCTTGAAAAATCTGGAGAAGTCCCGGGTTCCGCCCGACCCGTAGAACCCAGGGACCAGGGGAAATTCTGCTCATGTTCCCCTGCTGGTTCCAGTTTCATTGGTTATTCAGTTCAAAAGTTCTAGTTCTTTCCTCTTTCCTCAGTCTGGACCGTTACCTTCTTCAGAGTCCTTGTCACTTCCTGGTTCCCTGTTCTGAAGTTCAAAAAGAAGCAGCTGGAACCTCTCTAATCTGCAAACAAATGTTCCTTCCTATTCCACGAATGAAGGGTCCTTGAGACCCTTGAGGTGGGAGGAGCAACAACACAGGAAGTGGGAGGAGTCTCTGAACTAACTGTGAGTGGAGTCAGTGTACTCGAAGTGGGAGGAGCCACTGCACAGGAAGTGGGAAAAGCCACTGCATCGTAAGTGGGGACCGTCGCTGCACAGGACCTGGGAGGGGTCACTGTACAGGAAGTGGGAGGAGCCACTGCACAGGAAGTGGGAGGAGCCACTGCACTGGAAAGGGGAGGAGTCTTTGAACTAGAAGGGAGGGGAATCAGTGCACTGGAAGCGGGAGGAGTCAGTGCAACGGAAGTGGGAGGAGTCAGTGCAACGGAAGTGGGAGGAGTCAGTGCAACGGAAGTGGGAGGAGCCAGTGCACCAAAAGTGGGAGGAGCCAGTGCACCGGAAGTGGGTACCGTCGCTGCACAGGAACTTGGAGGGGTCACTGCACAGGAACTGGGAGGAGCCACTGCACTTGAAAGGGGAGGAGTCTCTGAACTCGAAGGGAAGGGAGTCAGTGTACTGGAAGTGGGAGGAGTCGATGTCCTGGAGGTGGGAGGAGCCAGTGCACCGGAAGTGGGAGGAGTCTCTGAACTAACTGTGAGTGGAGTCAGTGTACTCGAAGTGGGAGGAGCCACTGCACTGGAAGTCAAAGGAGTCACTGGTGGCGGCCAGTGACTCCTTTGAATGTTCGGAATGTATAGGAAGCCGCTGAGGCCGCAGGAGGAGGCAGATCTGTGGCAGTCGAGGAATGCTGCACCCCCTCAGGGAGGCCCTGAGTCAGCCCTGCAGCTCCGCCAGGAAGAGGCCGCCGTGAAGACCAGGACGAAGGAGGCCCCTCCGGCCGAGACAGAGGACGAGAAGTTTCCCCTTCCTCACAAAGAAGAAGAAAAGGGCGAGGAGGAGGTTCTCCGGTGAGGAAGGAGGCCTCCTGAAGCTTCCAGAGGGGAAAAGAGGTGGACAAAAGCAAACTTCGTGAGAAGGACTTCATCTGATGAGGACCACGGCAAACATATTCATCAAAGAGCGTCCTCGTCCTGCTCTTCACAGCGACATCTCAGCCGCGCCCACTGCAGCCACCACACACACACACTCACACACACTCACACACACTTCACGGGTATCTGTAAAAGTAGGTCAGGTTGACATCATAAACCGGGTATGACTGACACACGGCCGCCGCGAGGAAGAAGAGGGCGAAGAGGAGGAGTCCTGTGATCTCACAGGTGTTCCTCGCCAGCCCTCGCGGGTCTGTGGTGGCTCGTCCTGCCCGGGCGGCGGTGGGCGGGGCCTGTGATGTCACTGTGAACGGCGGCGCGGCGGCGGCGAGCAGTAGGACATAAGAGGGCGCGGGCGGCGCTGGGCACCTGGGTCGGCCCGGCGCGCTCCGCCAGCCTCTCGTCTCCAAGCATGGCCAAGATGTCGCTCCGGAGCCGCAGGAAGTTCGAGCTCCTGGCCGAGACCATCTCCAGGAACGTGGGCAAGTTCTCCAAGCGGGAGGCGCAGTGCCTGATCCAGGACTTCCACCTGGTGCTGCATGAGATGAACTTCTCCCGCAGGTCCATCAAGGGCCTGGACAAGGACCAGTTCCGCTACGTCCTGTTCAAGTTCTTCGGCATGAACGACGACTCCATGAACGACCGGGTCTTTTGGACCTTCGACAAGGACAAGGACGGGCTTGTGACGGTGAAGGAGTGGATCGACGGCATGTCTGTGTTCCTGCGCGGGACCCTGGACGAGAAGATCCACTTCTGCTTCAGCGTTTACGCCCCCAAGGGCGTGACGCACATCACCAAGTTCGCCATGTTCTACATGCTGAGGTCCACCATCTCGCTGCCGGCGCGGGACGACCACGACGCCAGCGTCAAAGACATGGTGGACATGGTGCTGAAGATGATGGACCACGACAACGACGGCCAGCTGTCGCTGCAGGACTTCGAGAAGTCGGTGAAGCAGAAGAACCTCCTGCTGGAGGCCTTCGGGCCCTGCCTCCCCGACACGGCCAGCATCGAGGCCTTCGAGAAGCGCGTCTTCCAGGACGAGCCGGCGTCGGTGGCGCTGAAGACGCCATGGCAAACGTGGCAGAAGAACGGCAAATAGCGACGGGCCTGAGACGGCGCGTTCAGGCGCGCCGCCTGAGCGTAGGGAAAGTGACGCGCCGCGCGAATGGCGAATTTGTCCCGGGGGAAAAAAAAAACGTATCTTCGTGCGGCCCTTGGCGCCGTTTAGGGGAGTGACGGTACGACAGTCCCAGATCGGGCAGCCATATTGTGAGGTACGCTAGCAGAGCTAGCAAAGGGTCTTTAGCTCGTTTCCCCTCTAGGATTCAAATACGCAGCGAGTCGTCCGGGTAACTAGCCTAACGTGTCGTCACCGTGACGATGGGAGATTCAGGTGAGTAAATGGCTACAAGGGTTAGCGTGTGAACCCAGTGAGAAACAACAGCTGCCCAATCATGTCCCGCCCCCTGTGACATCACAGAATCGACCAATCATGTTAAAGAAACAATTTCTGGGTTGACCCAAGGTCATGTAGCTGAAGCACACAAACACACATGCGAACTCAGGCTATGATTTTGAAAAAGCTAAAACCAATTCAGACTAGCGAACCCTTATTGAAAATGCTAACTAGGACAAACTAAACAAGCTAACTATAGGCAATAGTATATTTACATTTGCACATGTAAAATATCTGAGGTAGCTTAAACATGCGTAACATTGCTAACTAAACAGGCTAATTCTCTATGTAGTATAGCATTTTCATTTATATACATAAAAATACTTTTGAGGTAGCTTAAACACGCGTAACATGGCTAACTTAGGCTAATGATATCGTACAGCATTTTCATTTATAGATATAAAAATACTTTTGAGGTAGCTTGAACATGCTAATAGTTAGGCTCATTTTACATATAGTGTAGTACAGTTACACGTGTATCCACAATTTGAGGTAGCAAAACTAACTGGCTAAAGCATGTAGCATGAAGTAGCTTAAACATGCTAGCCGCGGATGATGCCATGTGACATCTTGACGGCAGCCCGAGTGAATTTCTTTCTCTTTCGGAGGTTTTCTCGGCGGGGGTGGAAGCTGCTCGCTGCCCTCCGGCGTGGCTGCAGGCCGGAGGAGGACGTCTGAGGACAGGAAGCGAGAAGAGCTGACAGGGAAGTCTGCTCTTGTTGACAACCTCCCTCTTTTCCTCCCATGACGACGCAAGTGACTCAAAGCGCCGGGTCTCGGGGGAAGTGATGTCATAGCCGCAGTGTTTCCGCCCTGGTAAACAGACAGCTAGCCTGTTAGCATGCTAACGCCAAGGCGGCTTCCAGTCCCGGGGAGTTGAAGAACTTCTCAACTGGGAAGAAATGGAGGTTTTTTTTTTAAATAAAACAAAAAAAAACAAAGGTAGGGAACAGTTCAGGAGAGCAGGGAGGAGATCCAGGAGGAAACATCTCAGCCTTGGCTTGGAGAACATCCCTGATGTCATCGTGAGTCGCACACACACCCATGAACACACACACACACACACACACACACACCGCCGCGCCCTGTTTTCGCCACATGAAACCTGGACGTCCCAGGAGGAAAAAGCACGGCCGTGAAGTTCTCGGACGCCGGGGTCACCTTGAGAAGGTCTTTGTCCAAATGTTTTTTTCTTCTGGCAACCAGAGTTGAAGGAGTTGAGATTTGAGAAGGTAAACGGACTGACGGTGCGACACGGAGAGGAAAATCCCGTCGGACGGCTTGGATTGAGACTCGGCTCTGACGGGAGGACGCCGGAGGTGACCTTCAGCCCACATTGAACAAACCACCTCCTCAGCTCAAGTCCGAGCCGTCCCAGAGGTTCTTCTCCTTTGTCCCGGCCCTGAAGAAGAAGAACGAGAAGGTCCTGAAGGGATAGACGTTCGGCCGCCTGGGAAAATATTTGACAAGGACGATCAAAAAAAAAACCAGACGTGTCAAAATAAAGGTGGTCTTGTTGGAAAAGTGAGGTTTTCTTCAGACGTGGAGGATGAAGGAGAAGCAGCTTCGAGGGAGAGGTGAGCGGCTGCTGCCCCCTGGTGGCCACTCTTTGTCACTGCAGCCTCTGCACATCCGGAGCACTGCAGGAAATGACTGGAAGATAATAATAAGAATAATAATAATAATAATAATAATAATAATAATAATAATAATAATAATTCCTACCTCATGCCATCCCAAATTTGAATGAAAAAATAATTTAAAATAATTCAATTTAAATAACTACAACTCTACTCAGTTACTGCACGACTTCACAGTGACAATTTGCCCATTATTTAACCTTGTTTATGTAAATATCAACAGCTTTTTTTTCAGGTTATACTTTATTCTTTTACACTTCGGAGTCTTTTATTTTACATTTTTGATACATTTATTTTTATTTTTGTCTGTCTTGCATGTCTTGCTGCTGCTGCAAAACGGTTTCCCAACCATGGGATCATTAGAGTACATCTCATCTCAATAATAATAACAGCAATAATGATCATAATAATTATAATGTTATGAGCCATTTAAATGATAATGTCATAATGATAATGATAATAGTAATAAAAATAGTATTAATAATAGTATGTATAATAACAGTAATCCAATATAAAAGCTGTCGTAATAATTGTAGCAATATTAAGAGTTGCAAAAATAGAGCAGAATCTGCCTTTAACGTTCAATTCACTCCATGAGCCAGAAACAATGAGAATTACAGAAATAATGATGATGATTATAGATATAAAATAGTGTTCATAATAATAGTAGCTGCAGTAATAATACAATAGCAATAAGACTAATATCATACAAATACAATAATGTGTGTGAAAGAGATTAAAAAGATAAAAAAACAGATCAGAAGGACGAGTTTCTCAATAGTAATGAATAATAATGACCTTTTCTCTCCTTCAAATTTTTTCATTGGAAGAAAAAGTTTATATTTTATTATTTTCAAATGTAATGTATGTAATGGTTATGACTATGTAACAACTGGTATTGTTATTATTATTTTTATTTATCGACACGATCTGAAAAACGAATTTTCTGACCAGATGATCAGTTTTTGATGGATTTTTTTAAAATGTATTTATTTATTGATGGGGAAAATAAATAGTTTATGACGTCATGAGATGACATAGAACGTCATTAGAAATCACTTAATTTTTCCAATTAGCTCCGAACACACACACACACACACACACACACACACACACACACACACACACACACACACACACACACACACCCTCTTCCTCGGCGGCGGCGCCCTCTAGTGGTCGTTCCGGGATCTGCAAAGGCGATGAGAGGAGGCTGATGTCGGACGTCTCAGTGATTGACAACCGATCCACCCCCTTCAAGCCCCGCCCCCTCGAGTCACCGACAGCTGTGATTGGCTCCTTTCTGTGTCGAATTTTCTCGTCGACTTTTTCCAGTTTATTTCATTTCTTAATCACTGACTTTCTCCCGCACCTCTTCCTTATTCTTCAAGATGACTTCTTCGCCATTCCTCAGGCACCTTCTCGCTCTCCAAGATCCTGTTGAAGAATCCAACCAGGAACTCCACCGCTGCCTCTCCCAGACACTTCCATCCCTCCACAGGTAGATCATCAGGACCAACTGCCTTTCAATGCCCTCCTCACTCCACCTTCACCAACCTCTGCTCCTTCATGGTCCACCATAGTCACCTCTTCATCCCTTCCCTCAGCTCTTCAAAGTACTCTTTCCATCTTCCCATCACTCTTCTTGCATCTTCGTCAATACATTTCCCTCTCTATCCTTAATCACCCGGACCTGCTGTCCATCCTTTCCATCACCTTACTGTCCAACCGGGCATACAAGTCATCGTATGCCCTTTGTTTCGCCTTTGCTACCTCTACCTTTCCCTCGTGCTGCATCTCCCTGTACTCCTGCCTTTTCGCTTCAGTCCCCTCAGTGTCCCACTTCTTGTTGCTCACCGCTTTCTCTGTATACACTCCTGCACTTCCTCATTCCACCACCAGGTCTCTATCTACTTTCCTTCCAGACGACATACCAAGTCATCTCCTCCCGTCTCCCTGATCACATTAGTTGTAGTTGTCCAGTCATCTGGTAGTTCTCCCTGACCACCAAGAGCCTTTCTCATCTCCTCCCTGAAAACCATACAACACTCTTCCCCTTTCAGCTTCCACCACTTTGTCCTCTGCTCTGCCTTTGTCCTTGTGATCTTCTTTGTCATCAGACCACCATCCTATGCTGTCTGGCTACACTCTCACCTCCCACTACTTTGCTGTCACCGATCTCTTTCAGATGACCTTGTCTATACAAGATGTAGTCTACCTGCGTGCTCCTACCTCTGCTCTTATAGGTTACCCTATGTTCCTGTCGTTTCCGGAAAGAAGTATTTACTACAGCCATCTCAATCCTTTTTGCAAAGTCTACCACCAGCTGTCCCTCTACATTCCTATGCTGGATAGCAAACCTGCCCATCACTTCTTCATCACCTCTTCTGCCTGCACCAACATGTCCACTGACGTCTGCACCGATTACCACTCTGTCACCTCTGGGGAGCTTCTGCAGCAATTCAGCTAATTCACTCCATCCCATCACACCTTCAGTTTCCAGCTTCAGAATTATCAGTCTATCTGACCCTCTTTGCACCTCCAGAACATTCCTAACAAACTCCTCGCTCAAGATAACTCCTCCATTCTTCTTCCTGTCAGTACCATGATAGAACAACTTAAAACTTGCTCCCAGGCTTCTTGCCTTACTACCTTTCCGCCTTGTCTCTTTGACTCATAGTATCTCCACCTTCCTTCTCTACATCATGCCAACCACCTCTAGCTTTTCCTGCCATCTTCCCAACATTCAGTCAAAGTCCTCCTCACCTTCCAACCGCAGTAGCCCAATGTCCACTGGTGCCGGCCCTACAGGGTACCAGTGGACATTGGTACCTACAGGGTATCAATGGACATTGGTACCTACAGGGTACCAGTGGACATTGGTACCTACAGGGTACCAGTGGACATTGGTACCTACAGGGTATCAATGGACATTGGGTACTGTGGGTGGCCCAGTGTCCACCTATACCCTGTATGAAGTGTGTCTGTGTTCTGTTTGCATTCTCCTGGCAGGTTCCTGGAGTGAGAGATCTTCTCTGGACGTCCTCTGAGAAGGAGGAAGTTGGAGGCGGAGGCCTGGTCGGGCTACTCCGGCCACTGGGGGGCGCCACCACCCCTTTCCAGGGAGGGGACGGAGGCAGAAGAAGTACCTGGTCCACACGTGAGGGTCTGCAGTTCATCTCGTAGCCTCTTTTAAGAACGCTGATGAGAATGAAGGTGATTAATTTGCTATGTGGTAATTACTGAACCGTTGCCTGGCAACATGAGGGGGGGGCGGGGGGGTCGTCGTGACGACGGTGAGCCGCCACCGGGGATCAAAAGATGTTTGCGGAAAAGAGTAATGAGGATTTTAGGATCAGTAAAAGTTGGAAATCGAAGCCGCCGCCGCCTGTGGCGACACACACACACACACACACACTCACACACACACACACACACACAAACACACACTCACACACACACACAAACACACACACGCACGGCTGCGGTGGGTCACGCACACCCGGGTGACACACTGACACACACACACATAGTGACACACATACAACTGAAGCATTGTGTTGACATTTATTGCATTTGCAGCCGAGGGATATTAATAAAAGTGTAATAACGACATTAATAAACATGTAATAAGAACCTCAATAAATGTGTGTTAACAACGTTCGTTAATGTGAAATAACTTTAAAACATGCATATTTTTGGCATGTAAATGCCTAATAACTTTGATAAGGTGTAATTATGACATTAATAAACATGTTATAATATCAATAAACATGTTATAATATTAATAAACATGTAATAAGACCATTGATAAACGTGTATTAACAACATTCGTTAATGGGAAATAACATTAAAAACATGCACTGGTTTTTGCATGTAAATGTGTAATAACAACATTAATAAACATGTAATAAGACTTTTGATAAACAACAACATTAATGGCATAATGTAATAATAACTTTAACAAACATTTGTTAAAAAAATTGATAAACATGAAATAACATTAAAATTATGCAATAACATAATAGCAGTAACATTGATTCATGTGTAAAAAAAATGAATAAACCTGTAATAACAATATTATGAAACATGTAATGACATGAATGAATGTGTGATAACATCGATATGCGTGAAATAAACATGTAATGTGAACATCGAGGAGCAAATAACAACGTTAACAAACATTTTTCAATGAAATCACATTAAAAAAAACAAACAAACATCCAAAACATTAATAAATGTGTAATAGCAGCATTAGTTAGCGTGTAATAACACATTAGTTAACGTTGAATAACGACATTATGGTAAGATGAGCGCCGACTAGTGTTCGGGCCGCCCGGACCCGAGAACGGAAGTGGCACATACACACACACACACACACGCACACACACACACACACACACACACGCACACGCACACACACACACCGGGGCTGTGGCCAATCAATAGTCACCCAGGGGTAGGAAAGCGCGGCGGCGTCACGGGAGGCCCCGACTCCGCCCAGGGGTCGATCCCCCCCCCCCCCCCCCCCCCCCCCCCCCCCCCCCCCCCCCCCCCCCCCCCCCCCCCCCCC
>CAAKHD010007652.1:8265-26611 GCA_901007705.1 Fistularia tabacaria
CGCAAAAAAAAAGAGGAAGGAAGGGCCTTGATCTTGTTGCATCGGATTCGACTTGAACCTGAAGCTTCGGTTTTTATTTAAAATGTCCAAAAACGAAAAAAAAAAAAAAAAAAAAAAAAAAAAAGTTTAAAAATGAAATTAAAATGTTCTCAAATGACCGGATAGGTTTCCTAATGAAACTGTGTAATCGGTAATGAACGAGTGAGGGTTTTACCTGACGGGAAAAATAAGGTGGTTTCCTCAAAGTGCCTTCTCTCCACACCTTGAGCCCCCCATCTCAAACCCGGAGCGGAGTGTTATTGCAACATCGGAGAAAGTTTCCCTCCAGCCTGACCCCCCCCCCATTAGAAAACAGTGCCTGAAAAACTGAGCAAAATCCCCAAGGGTGAAGGATTGATATTCTCCACCGTCGGGCTCCTTATATGGAGCTTCTGTACGACCCCGGGTCCGACGTATGGAGGTTCTACTGTATAAAAGCTGTGTGAGATCAGAAGCTCTCTGGGGGCGAAATGCCTTTATTAGAGCAGACAGGATGCTCAGCGGCACAAAAAAAAAAAAAAAACTCAGAAAAGAATGGATCCAGACAAGCAGAAATCAATGGCAACCTTACGTAGGTGGTGATAAATCTATTTATAAATGAGTGATCTTTACAACATGAGCATCCAAGGTGAACAGGAAGTAGCTAAAGAAGAAACTCCGCTGAATTTGAAAAATGGTCCTTGTGTCACTCCGAGCTAAAGTGAGGCGTCCACATCATCTGGGATTCACGCTCGTGTCTGAGAGGATGACCTCGCGATATGCAGTGAGCAGGTGGGGCTGTGCTTCTGGAAAACAGGAACAAAAAGGTTGGCCACAGCAAGAGGGACCCAAGCGGAGCTGAGAGGAGATAAAGCGGAGTGTCGCGTCCCGTCTTCGAGAGGGAAGCAACACAAAAACCAGTTGTAACTGGTATTCAAAGGAGACGGTTTATTATTGAAAGTCTAGAAAAGAAGTGTAGAGTGACAGTTACAAGGAGAAAAGGGGCAGGTTAGCTGCGACTCAAATCAACAAAAGGAATACAACACCAAGGAAGTCCACATTAGGAGAACAATCCACTACCTAGGTGACTGCAGGTAGAACAAGGCTACCTGAAACAGGAGGAGAAACACAAACAACAGTCAGCAGCCCAAACACCCTCAGCGCATTTCACCGGAAGAGCCACAAACCATTTAAACCTCAAACGAAAAAAAAACAACAAAACAAACAAACAAACAAACAAACAAACAAACAAACAAACAAACAAACAAACAAACAAAAAACCACAGTGGGTTCCAACACCTCGGATGCTTGTGCCCGCCTTTAAAGAAGTCGGCACTAGGTGATTGGCTGCAGCTGATTGGCTGCAGCTGATTGGCTGCAGCTGATGGACTTCAGGTGTCTCGACTGAAAACACAGAACACCTGCATTGCAATTTGAAACACACAGAAAGTGGGAGCTGGATGTAACTTGGACGTCCAAAGAAATGGAGAAGGTGGAGAAGAGGTGAAGAAACACGTCGGAGAGTTCCGGTTGATAAAAGAGTATCAATGGAAAGGTGTAGAAGGCGGACACCAGCCATGATGTCCGCTTTGGAGACACTGAAGCGAAGACAGGAGTCAGAGCTGGAGGCAGCGAAGATGAAGATGTTGAAGTTCTGTTTGGGAATGAGGAGGATGGATAGGTTCCGTCAGAGGGACAGACCATGTTAGATGTTCTGGAGACGGGTCAGACTGAGATGGTTTGGACATGTACAGAGCACTGGAACTGCCCGGGAAGGAGGTCTGGAGGAAGACAAGAGAAGAGGACTGTGGATGGTGTGAAAGACGACTGGAAGTTAGTTGGTGTGAGAGAAGAGGATGCAGGAGAGAAGGTCAAGCGGGGGAAGATGACCGGCCGTTGTAAGACCCTGACGGGAGAAGCCAAAAGGAAAGGAAGTAGAAACATCACTGGCGTCTGAGCTGAACTCCCCGTCCATCCATGTCCATAAAGAAGGAGACGAAGACGAAGCTGAAACCCAGCGCGGCCCGGAAAAGAGAGAGGCTGCAGATGACGTGTGAAGATCAGGAGCGGCAGCTCGGTCACGTGAGGCATCGGTCTAGAGTTTTAACATTCAAGCTCTGAGTCCAGACAGACCCTGACAGACCGAGGACAACCAGGAAGTGAATCCGTATCCGGAAATCATGATGCAAACACGCACATTTGTACACACATACGCAAGTATTGGCGTGAAAGTACACGACTTGCCAACCGTCTAACCGACCAATCAGCGATCAGTCACCCGTTCGTGTTTTGTTGTACGAACAACAGAAATACTCGCTCGTTGGGATTCAGGACGACTTCCGACGCGAGGGGTCACCCACCTCCCGACGAGTCGATGTAATCTTGGAAATTATCGCCCCGGGCTGGGAGGACGGTTGCTAAGCGAGAGACGCCCTGTGACCCTTTTCATCCGAGAGATGGATAGTCTGTTCCCGGTGTGTTCGAACCCCGAGGTCCTGAAGGTCTTGCTTTACTGCACCTGCATATATAGAATGGGAGTGGCAGGAGGTCCTTTTGGGGGGTTGGAAATGGAATGGCGGACACTTAGAGGTGTCATTGAACACATCGCGGCTGTCACGTTGCAAAGGAAATGGGACCACAAACCGAGGCGTCGGTATCGAGCTGCAAAGTAACATGGTGCTTTACTGAGATGAGCACGGCATGTACACATGCACACACACGTGCACACACATGCACAATTGCAGGTTTAATTCCTGCGATTGCTTCCTGCGGTAAGAAACAAGGCTCCATTCTTCCTGATGCAGCATCTTTCCCCGGGTGAATTCGAGCGTTACTCACACACTGGCGTGTGAGTCGGCACAGTGGCGGCGCAGAAGCGACTTGTGTGTGTCCGCCGTCGCGCAAGCGTCGAGTGATTTGTGCTGGTCCTGAGTGATGTGGCATCGGAGCGCTGTGTAAACTGAAAAATAGGCTATAACCGGGGTCAAAGCCAAAGATAACACGGGGAGGGAACGGGAGGGGAGGCTGGTCTCAAATCCCCCGGGGAGACTTTCCAGGCACCTTGAACCTCCAAGGCAACGGACAGAAAAATGAACATGGAGTGGCCCGGTCCAACAGCGTTGGCACGTTCACGTGTGCGCGCCAAAAATACACCCTTGTCCTATTTGTGTGTTGGATTTTTTTGCTAGTGATGTAAGATGCTTCAGCGTTAGCGCTTCTGTTTTTACATTTGGACAGTGCAGAGAGCCAACACATCGACAGAGGAGTAAACAACATGCATTCATTGATTCATTCATCCACTCAGTCATTATGTTTAGCAGCTATCCTGCAGTCAGTTTCGCGGCTGGAACCTGGCCGTGCTGTCATTGGGTGAGAGGCAGGTTGACCCCGGATCCATAGCAGGGCCGCAAATAGAGACATGCAAACATTCACTCCTGCCATCACGTGTCATATAGAGACATAAAACCGCTCACTCACTTTTTCACACATTTGGACAATTCAGGATTTTCCTTGAACTTCTGCATGTTCTCGGACTGGTGGAGGAAACCGGAGGACCCGGAGGAAACCCTCCACACAGAAGGGGCCTCCCATCGGAATCCAACCGGGGACCTTCTTGCTGTGAGGCTGAAGAGCTAACTGCCGCGCCACCCGAGAAAAACAACACACAGCAGTAAAAAGAAACCTGTCTTTAGCCCGAGGCGTGAAAGTATGATCAGAGTTAGGTCGTCCTTCTACCGCAAAGATCAGCCTCCCATCGCACATCTGAGAGGTGCGGCTCCCGCGGCGCTGGTCTGAGGCCAGAATATCAAACCGCCACTTTCTCCTCTCGTCTGGCAGGCCGGTCAGAAAAATCTATACCGTCTTCTATTCCTTCTCTCATACCATCATATAAAAAAAAAAAAAAAAACCTGCGTTGAAAAGTGTCCTCTTGCCGTCCTAAGGAAACAAAAAGAGCTGCGACTGGAAAGGGAAGAGTGCTACTATTTCAGGGATGTTTACATGACAACGGTTTCCTGATAAATATGGGAAGCTTTTGCTGCAGCCCCGCAACCTCCTGCGGGCACCGCAACAGCTTTTTTTGGGGGGCTTTAAACGCGAATGTCTTCGATTCTTGTTCTTCTGGCCACGTTGCGCCGCGGACACGACGCTGTTCCTGCAGGAGCCGTGGGAGGAGCAGGAAAGGGGGGGGGTGACGATGCATCCTCGTGATGTTGTTTTGGCTTCTTTCATTTGTGTGTAGGCGGGTGCGCATGCATGCGCGCACGCGCACGCGTGTGTGTGTGTGTGTGTGTGTTTGTGTGTGTGTGTGTGAAGGTCCATGTGTTCCGTTATGTCACAATGTGTATTTTTATGTCTCCTCCGCCAACATTCACGACCTTGCTCTTTACGTTTATTTTTCCCCGCAGAATATCGCTCACCGGAAAAACTTTCCGTCTCCCCTCCGCTATGCTGACGGAGGCTGCCACGGGTCTGAAAGTGCTCAGTCATGAGGCCCCGTGAGCGGAGGGCCGGTCTGAATCTCCGACATCCAATGGCGTCCGGCATTTGCCGCTCCTAAATAATAGGAGTATGCAAAGGGGAGAGGAGTTCCAGAGAAGGTCTAATAATCCCTTTTGGTTGGAACCTGGTGTTCATTGTCCGATTCGGATCCTGTTCTGACCGAGGCCCAGAGGGGGCACAAGCCGGCGTTCTCCTTGAGTCGGTCCCAAGGCCTGAATAAAGCAGGAAGGTTGTGTCTGCAAGAGCATCGAATGTATTAACTGTGCCAAAACTAAATATGCCAATCAAACTTAAAACCTCCGTACCCAGTTGTCTAGGCCTTGGTTAACGACAACCTCCATTTGTGCGTGTAGCCTACAGGGCGCCGTCTAAAACTGAGCAACCGCTGCTCAAAGAAGAGGACGAGAAAGGCATGTTTGGAAGCAGAGAAAGACGAGGGAAGGCCGGAATCTGGGACTGAGAACATGGACTTTGAATATCGGGACGACGACAAGCTCGGAGAGGTCGACAGAATGGCAAGCAACCAATGTGACAGTTTGTCCAGGAGACCAGGTGGAAAGGTAGCTTGGCCAGAAGCTGACGAGTAGGAAGTTGTTCTATCACGACATTGACATATAAAACTGAAGGTGCGCCTGAACCCGCAGGTGGGATGAACCTTCGAAGAGTAGGAGAAAATTCTGGAGTGAGCTAGAAGTGATGCAGAGTGTGCAAAGGCTGGGCAGCTTTCAGTGGACATGTTGGCGCAGGCAACAGCGGTGATGACGAAGTGACGGGCAGGTTCGGTATCCAAGGGAGACAGGTGGTGGTTTTCTTTGCCCGGGTTAGAACGTGTAGAGAAAAGTGGATGGAGGATGGAGGAAGAGATGGAGATGTTGAGGTGCTCTTTGGGAGCGAGGAGGATGGATAGGATCGGGAATGAGTCCGTCAGATGGACAGACCATGTTAGATGTCCAGGAGATAAAGTCAGACTTAGATGGTGTGGACATGTCCTGAGCGGGGATGGGGAAAATCTGGGTAGATGATGCTGAGGTTGGAGCTGGTAGGCAGGAGGTCTGGAGGAAGACCAGAGAGGTGATTGGGGACCAGTGGAAAGGACAAGAAGAAGAAATTCTGGAGCTGTCAACTTTAGCTGTCGCTGTGATTTCTCTTTCTCACGTTTCACACTCCATTTAGTCTTCCGCCTGATTTTTCTCCTTTTTTTCCTCTTCTGTTTCTGTTGTTTTTTTAATCTGTTCAGCGTTAAATGCTTCTCGCTCTGAGGTCTCCACAACCCTGCTGACATTATTAATAACGTCGACAAAGGAGGCAAATCAGAAGCCGTGAGACCCAGAAGACGGCGAAAGACTAAAGACGAGGTTCCCGCCGCAGTCGTTCCGTTCCCCTTGCAGTTTTTCAGATAAACTCGTCTTCTCTTTCAGGCGACAAGGACCGAAAGTTATTTCCCCGCTGGACGTCGCTTTCAATTACCACCGTTTTTAATTGGGTGGGACCCATTTATCTCGATTTATCAAGAAACGCTCAAAAAAAAGTTCCAAGAGAATGGAAAGAAGTCAGACGCTTTCGAACTGAAATGTTCGGAGAACTTTTCCTTACAGGAACCCGCCTCCTCCGGGGGGAACCATGAGTGACGGTCGTGGACGGACCGTTTGTTGTGTTTCTTGCTGTCGAAAACTCTCTCCGGTGGCAAAAGGGTGCCGTCACGGAAAAAGGGAGAATTAATTGTGTCTCGAGATTATTTGTGTCAGTCGAACTTGTTGCGTGTCATGGGGACGATGGAGACGGCCCTGATCAAGTCGCTTCTGTTCGATCCCTTTGTACCCCCTTGTGATGTGTTATATTTTAATATCCTTGGTGGCAGGCTGCTGTTTAAGCAGCTTGAAATGTCCTTTTAATTCTTCATAGCCTGTTGTGTTGTTGTTTGTGTTTGCCGATTGTTATGTGGTAATGGTGCTGGCCGCCTCCTATCGGTGTGTCTGTCTAATCGTATGTCGGGAAGGATGTTTTTTTTTTTTTCCTCATCATGTCGAGTACACGTCCTTGCCGCCAGTTATTATCTGTTGTCCACCAGAGACTGTTCTCTGGACATGGAGAAAGTTTCGATTAAGTTCAGTTTGTAAGTTTCTTTCTTTTCCTTTTTTTCGAAACATTTATTTTTGTAGATAACAAACACAAGAGAAGGAAAACAATCTATGTGTGTTTGGTGGAGATTTTGTTGCTTGAGTTTGCCTCCAAGCTAACAATAAAGCATTGGATTTATGTGCTGCCTCTGCATTTTTGGTCCGATCCACCAACTCCTAGTGGCGTCTCCTCGTCTGTTCCATCACACCACGCTAGGGAGGGTGTGACATGCACCTGAAGCGCAACACTCAAAAGCAAACCAACTTGTAGAAGAAGAGGAAGACGACACGGACAACACGGAGAGGGAAGCAGTTGCAATATTCATGCTCTGCATGGCGGCAGTAATAACCCTGGACAGTCAGATGCTTGGAAGTGTTTTTATCGTCTCCTTGCGCTGCTTCGCCGTGTGAAGAAGCCCGCCGTTCGCTAACTCCAATCTTATTTTGGCCAAAATGTTTACGTTCACCTGCAAGCCCCGGAAGCCCCTGGCAGGCCAGAGAAGCTTGGACATCTTCGTCGCTCCAATTCTCACTTGGTCCGTCAACTTTGTTGCAAGAAAACAACCGACCAGTGACCGCAATAGTTTCTAAAAACTATGAGACAGAAGTATCTGGTGATGGGCGCGGCTTCTGATTTCCACCAATCATCAAAACTACCCTGAGCTCCTCTGGAGCTAAAAGGGTTCTCGGAACCGAGGTCCCTGATTCCTCTGCTGTCCAAAATGCACCAAGAAACAGACTAGTTCCTGGAGAGGCTGTATTACAAACAGTTCCGACGGTGCAAAAGCAGCTCGGTTGTTAGAGCAGGCGCCCCTGCAGGCCCACAAAGCACGAATGATGCGATTTGATGTTACACAAAAAGCCCCAAATTGCGGTGCTGGTGTTACCAAGGCAACCAAGTTTAAAACTTTAGAAATGTACCCAGCTAAAAGTATGTGAAAAGAAACATTTCTTTGGAGGAGAGCAGAGCTGTAGGTGGGACTTTCTAAAAAGGGACGCTGCGAGAGAAGAATCGGCCGGATGCAAAATTTCCCTCTGCTTCCACGGCGTGGGAAAAAAATATCCCACCCACACCCACACCCACACCTGCGACTCAGCAGTTGCACCACGACTACGTATCATCCTCGAAGTCCTGCTCTTCTCCCTCCAAGAGGATCGAGCCGAACGCTGTCCAACATGAGGCCGGGGTGGGGGCTGCTGTGGAAGCCCCTCCCACTCCCTCCAAACACACAAACACACACAAAAACATACACACACTGCAGCAGATACGAATGGACGTTCTGGGCTGCCGTCGGCCATGACTTCTTTAAATGCTGGTATCTGCCAATACACTGCGGTGTGTGTGTGTTCGAGCGCGTGTGTGTGTGTGCGCGCGCTTGTGTGTGTGTGTTTGTCTCGAGGGGATGTGATGGTTGGCATTGCTTCTAGTTTTATACTCTGCCGTTAATGTGACTCTGTCTGACCAATCACAGCAGTAGAAACACAGGACGTCACTCCAGAGGAGTGCGTCTGCGGCCGCCGCGGGACTGAAACGACCGATTCCAGAACTCCCTCGCGAGATCCTGACTCTTCCTCACTTCTCCAGCTTCTCGACTTCTCGACCCGCTGGTTGGCTTGGAAACAAAACTCAAGTCAAGTCAGATTTGAATTCTACACCTTGTTGGTCTGATGACACTTCCCATGTGGAGCACATCTGGACCACCAATCTTAAAGATGACCTACAGAAACCCGACATTACCCCGGTGAGCAGGCACCGGCGACAGCGGTGAAGAAACACCACCTTCTACTGGCAAAAAATACCTGTGACGGATCCCAGCTCAATGCGGGAGGCCTTCTGCCTCGACCGGTTAGAATAGGAATTGGAAAAATATAGAGATAGAAAGAAAGAGTGTGATAGAGGTAGTTGGGGGGGTGTGAGAGAGGCACAGAGGATCTATTGCTAATAACAGCAGTGGCGCTAACAGTTACATGCTAATAGCTGTAACCGAGCCACGCCCCCCGGGGCTACTAATTGAGAGCGCCCAGGGACTCGGGAGAAGATACGAGGTTTCTATCATGCACTGATGAAGGTACATGAAGGAAAGGAAGGGTGAGAGCGGGATATCCATCAGCAGGGTAAGCCTGTGGTGGATAACTGCGGGGGCTAGCCTAGCGCTAGCTATACGCTTTCTCAAAAATAAAGTTTTTAAGGCTACTCTGAAACAAATGGGGGGGTTTTATCATCTCCAGCCTGCAGCTCTTCGGAGTTCGACCTTCTCCATGTTCACGTATTCATGTTCATAACTGAACGTGCTCGTCGATCTGGTGGTTTCGTTAGAAACTAGCGACGTCATTATTTTTCGGTCATCGAGGCTGCAGACCGGGTTTATCCTGAGGAAGCGAAGACCGCCGTCCCGCATTTCAACCAGGCCATATGTTACCGACTCGAAATAGATCAAAAGCATTCTACAAACGCCACCTGAAGCTGGGCGTCCTTGGGCGAATGATTTAATTCTGGCCCCCACACACACACGCGCAAGCGTACAAACACACACACAAAAACTTGCCAACTCGGGCGTTCGTATCCGATGACTATTCGGATGTTCTGCGTCTCATTCGTTCCTTCCGGATCCAAATCGGTCGCTGATGTTATTTTTCATCAAACCCACCGCGGCAGGTTTCTGCTTCTAAGATTAGATTCGAACATTCGCCGCGTCTCCGGATTGAAATTTAAATCTCGATTTCTCGGTTCCTTTACGGTTCCCGCCTCGAACCTCAACCTGGGTTGAGGAGGCTCACGGGTTGGAGATGTGAAGTGTAGTCATGTGATTCAGTGAACGACTTAATTTAATAACATTTCTGGGTTTGAAATGTGAGCGTCTGGCTGAAGGAAGTCACTCAAAGGCTATTTAATATAATTTTAATGATTTAATCAGGCAAGTTCCAGAAAATAAACATGCATTCACTCCAAGAAATACAGAAAAAATAGCTCTAACATAGAATATGTAGTATTTTCTTCTGTTTTGTTTGTTTGCAAAAGATGCTCCGTCACGGTCATTATTTCTGGGAATTTATATCTGTTATTTATGGGAATTAATGAGCCTTTACTGATATTTTTATAATCCAAACTATGGTTTGTTTATTTCTTTCTGTCTCTCTTGCTCTCCGTGAGACTGGGTTCGGTTCTGGAGCTCGAGTCAATGTAGAGACTATAAAGTAAAATAGAATAAAATAAGTGGGTAAAATTTCGGAAAGTAAAATATCACAAAAAATAAAATAAAATTATAGAACAAAAAATCGAATTAAATTAAGAAATGACAACAGTGTGAGTAGAGGTGACTGCTGGTGGAATTTAGACAGCAAGAAATAGATTTAAAAATGTGAAGGAATGAAAAGTTACTTGAAATTCAACAGGGAATCAGATATGAATGATATATTTAAAAAAAAATTGATTGGTTGTCGGTGCGAGGGACGGCTGTGGCTCAGCCGTCCCTCCAATCGATAGGTTGCCGGTTCCATCCCCGTCTCCTCCTGCGGGCCTTCCGAAGTGTCCTCGGGCACACACAGACATCCAAACTAGCCCGGTTAGCACCTTGCACGGCAGCTCTGCAGCCATCTGCGTGTATAAATGGGTGAATTTGATCCAGTGTGAAGCGCAAGGTGCTGAAAGCGCCATATGAGCGGGGCCCATTCACCATGAACAGGTGCAGCACGTCCGTGAAATAATCATTGTAAAGTAGGACGGTGACAACGTCCCGCTGGATTACCATCATATTAACGTACAGGGTATGTTTTTCCCTGGAAAGAATTCAAACGCTTTCTTCAGGTGAGAATGTCACTGAAACTGTCAGCCGTTTGCACAAAATGTGCCACTTTATATCGAGGATACGGGCCGCCGCATCCTGCTTTTGAGAGCATGTACCAGGTCACGTTGTCAGTCCATTCAAAGACCAAGGTGAAGGGATGGGGCGAAAGAATTATACTCTCGTGACAAGTATTGTAATTCTAATCATGTGATGTGCTGTGGGGAGGCTACAGAAATTGAAATCCCAAGCGTTTTAGTAAATGTGTTGATCATGTACCTCAAGGTGCATGATGGGAAGGCAGAATGGGGAGGTACCATGAGTGAGACTGTAAGTGCATGTCATAAGACCCAGGGGTTTTCATATCCATGATGCACAGAAGACAAGTGTTCTACACAACAGATATCTATCTTTGGAGACTTGAGACCTCCTATACAGCATATGAAGTTAAATTGGGACAGTTGGGGAGGGTTTTTGACAGAAAACGTCCAGTCGAGGGTCAAAGACGTACCTGCACTTCACTGGAAGGACCTTATCATGGACTTAAGGCTTGCTGAGGACAACTAACCAGGTGCTAATACAATACACAGTAATGATGACGATGACTTTGGTTCCTCTCACTCTCAAACAAAAACACACTGGATTCATCGGAGACCCGTAACAGCCCAGATGCATGAATTAATGAGTGAATTGTTGTATGAGAGGGTGAATGGTTGTATGTCTGTATATGTACTCATGTGTACTGTTATTTTATTTGTGATGTTACCCTGGTTTGATGTGGTTCTGATACGGTATTTTGAATGTTATTAGTTACACGCCATACATATTACTGAAATACTGTTTCGTTGAAGAGACAAATACTAGAGTACTTGACTTGTTTTGTTCACATATTTGATAGATTTGACTTTTGAATGTTGTTTAACTAAAAGTGACGTTTCTGATTTGATCAGATTGAAGATTTATGTGAGGTTTCATGCAATATTTTTGACATTTCAACCTTTAATGACGCATCTGAGAACAGACTGAATATAAATTAATCATAGGTCGGGTTTTTTTGAGAGGCCGAGAAAGTCAGAGGATGAGGACGAGCTTGCGGTCGTACACACACTCGCACATATGTTCCCAACGCACACTTCTTTTTCATTTAAGTGTGCACATTATTCTTTTGTATTTCTGATCATCTGGATCATTATTTGATATTTTTGTACGTACTGAAGATTTTTCTTTATTTACTGTAAAACAATAACAACAACAGAGTGGCTACTTGACAGTTATTCTGGTGTCTGACTCATTATCGCTTCCTCTAAATTTGGCTGCTTACAAACTTGGTATCTTCTGATTCTAGCCAGAGTCTTATTATTATTAGTTTAAGTTGTTGTATACTGTAATTCACTTCATATCACAAGACGGGGTTACTGTGATGGACTGGCGACCCGTCCCCAAATTACTGCTGGAATGGACTCCAGTTACACCCCTGCAGCCCTAACTGCATGATGCAGTACAGATAATGAATGAATTAATGTACTAACAATATTAACTTTAGTGACTCGAGGAAGTGTGAAGTTGCCGAGAGGCTGATAGGTCTTGCGAATAGGAATGACACGTAACTGAAAGATTCACTGAGATCGAAGACGTCCGTTTCGTAAATTTATCGCAAAGAGAAGATAACAAACTCAAGATCACGGGTGGAATATTATACCAAAGCACACAACAAGCTGTCAGAACTGATAAACTGCGGTCAATCAAAGAACAATGTCCTCTCTTCCCTGCCAGACAGCAGGTGAAAGAGGTGAATGGAATCAAGTGGAGCAGACTGCGTCATCCCTACCAATCGATTACCTCTCAATCAATATAAAAAGTAACAAAGACAAAATAAGAATGTAAGCAAGAATACAATAATCAATATCAGTTCATTATTATCATTATCCACAAGTCAGTTCCTGGCTCTGACAAAAATAATAATAAATAGGCTCATTTTATGGAGCCTTCTCATGACAGCATGTGTGTGTGCTTATGTGCGTGTTTATTTTTTTTTAGCCATGTATAGATACATAAGCACACACACACACATCCGCCAGCATCTTCCGTAACACCAATTTCAATGTGTGTGTGTGTGTGTGTGTGTGTGTGAGAGAGAGAGAGAAATAGAGTCAATGTCTCTCGACCGCTGTGAGAGAAAGATGCAGCACTTTCTGTCTTCTCTCCCCAACCGTTTCTTTTTTCCCCCCATCTTCTTCTTCTTCTTCTTCTTCTTTTTTACTCGGAACTTTCCCACATTAAACACTTGGACCATAAAAGGACACAAACATCCGTGACCCGCAACTGAATCAGCAGTTTAGCCCGAGGAGGAGCTCATCCAGCCGGCAGGAGGCTGCCGCCCGCCCGCCCGCAGACACCGAGCCGAACCGACCCGAGCCGGACCTCCACCTGCCGCCGGTCCAAGCGCGGAACCCGAGCCCGGCACTCCGCCTCTGTCGCCCGGCGGGAGCCCCGCCACCTCCCGTCGGACTTTTAATGGAGTTTACCGGAAAATAATAAGTTTTTCCTGTTAGTTTTTTTTTCATTTCGTTTATTATTTTACGACGCTGAAAAGACCCCCCGCCTCCGGGACACCGCGTTGTTATTTCACTTAAACCTCCCGACGTCGCGGTCGCTAACTTCCCACCACCCGGGATGAGTGTGTGGACTAACGGCTCCTCCGCGGACCTGTTCCCGGGGACGCAGCCGCCGCTACCGGACTCCAACTCCTCCAACCGCAGCGACGGCTCGCCGCCCCGGGGACACCCAGGCGTCCCCCCGCTGGACCTGAGCCGGGCGGTGCCGGTGGGCATGGTGCTGGCCTCCTTCATCATGTTCGCCATCGTGGGCAACATCCTGGTCATCCTGTCGGTGGTTTGTAATCGACACCTGCGCATCCCGACCAACTACTTCATCATCAACCTGGCCATCGCCGACCTGCTGCTGGGGACCACCGTGCTGCCGGTGTCCGCCACGCTGGAGGTCAGTGGACAGCGCGCCCCCGCCCGGTGCGCCAGGGTGGAGGAATGAAGGGAACGTTAGATTAATTGAGGAAATGAAAAAAACAAATGTAGTTGCCCGGAACGGACTTTATCATAATAATACTAATTATTATTATAATTGTTGTTGTTTTCATAATATTGTCGGCTGCATTATTACGATCAACCGATAAGATCAGACTTTACTGATTCATTTGGGGGAAATTCCAAACACCGGTTATTAGCATACTTGATAGCATGTTAGCGTTATTATTATTATTAGCACAGTTTATCATCGTCAGCTACAATCACTGTTGGTGTTAATCAGGAAATTGCTCGAGAAAATATGAGGCATTTTTTTTTTGCTTTTAACGCTTTAGCCCAATAATTTTAAAGTAAATAAGTGTGAAAAACAAAAAGGAAAAAAACAACTTGAAAGCAATAATGTCTCCTTGATAAGTAGTATGGGTTTCTACAACCATCATTTTAAGTTGATTCAATATTGACAGACCAGTAACAAGATGTCTAAATATGACAAGAAAGGCTGAATCTAAAGAGGAAACACTGAAACAAAAACCAAAGTAATGATAAATTATCAAATCAGTTAGGAATAAAATTCAATAAAACAAAATCTAATTATGAATATCATGAAATCGTTCAGATGTCAGGTCTTTTGATTGAAAATGACATGGAAATCATTGTAAAAATACTTAAATAAAAAAAAAATATATAAAAATAAATTAAAATGAATAATTGGCAAAAAAAAATACATATCAAAATGTTTTTAAATGAACCACATTTTAATAAATACCAATTAATTTCGCCCTGAACTACAAAGGAAGATTCCAGAAAATCTACATGAAATTTGCATAAATAATTTCAAGAATGAACTTAGAGCTTTTGAAAAAATGCATGAAAAATTATGAAACCGTCTCAAAAAAATCGAACTACAAAACAATCAGGGAAAAATAAGGATAAGAAGAGTGCATGTATTTAAATATCAAAGGAGAGTTTTGCCGAATGATAATATGTGGCTCAGTGTTGCGTTCACTGGCAGCGGCAGCTTGGACACTGCATTGCAGTTTTGTTTTCTATTGTTTTCCCCAAATCAATCAAAAAACACTTGATCCCGCAAGTGACAAATGACTGCGTCTCAAATCCCAAAAGTGCCCCTAGATTAATTACCGAACGACGCGTAAAAGTTTGCAACGTAAACGGGAAAGTCACATTATCACATTGCTTTTATTAAAAAAAAACAACAACTATAAATTAAAAACGAGTTGGGCAATCACCTGTGGGTGAATTTATGACTGACATATTAATTGTTATTACGCTGTTAATACTCCCAGCAAGCTAGGACTCTGAACCCTGAAGGCATAATTTTCATCCAAGAATAAATTACTGCGATCACTGACTTCATTATTGAATTTCTAAAAATATATATTTTTTTTACTTTACTGCTGTTAGAGAGAGTTGTTCAATCAGCAAAGCTTCCACAGCGCCTCATCCCGCAGGAGCATCCGTTAACGGTTCATTGTCATGCCAAATGGAGCGTCGGGGGATGCGGACAGTGGGGGGGGGGATCGAGCCTTCAAATTACCTGACGCCCACTCAACCCGCTGAGCCAAGCCTCCCCTCCGCGTTTCAGTCATTTATCAGGAAGAAAAGAAAAAGAAAGGAGAAAATACATTTTCTTGAGATGATCAATAACGCCGGAGGCAAACACAGTGCTTTCTTTCTGTCCAGGGTAATAGCACAAAAGTAGCCTTGGTATTACTAGAGAAGAAGCTATGAGGGAGGTGTGTCCGACTTCATCGACTTTTGAGCAGCATTGAAGTGTCAGATTATTTTACCCACAATGCCCCTGGAGATGGTGCTCAGCGGGCATGAAACAGCCGTTTTTAGCTGGCCGTTTTCCTCCCTCCCCGATGAGCTCCGTCGCTGACACGGTGTTGCGAGGCGCGTGGGCGTTCGCCCCTTCTCGCGTTCTGCTGTCGAAGTGCTTTATGCTCCGTCGTTACATTGGCTGGCCTCCACTTTGGACGATGATAAAAACCAATGGACGGCGTGGCGGTTTGTGCCACCGGCTCATCAGGTCCCTGGTTCTGCTCCGACGGGGGGGGCTTTCTATGTTGAGTCTGCATGGGTTTTCTCCGGGTTCCTCCAACAGTCCAAAATCAGGAAGTGGGATACCCGGAGTCCAAAACGTGCCCAGACATTGAAGTGAACAAGTGAATGGTTGCATGTTTGTATATGATGTGTGAATGAGAGAGTAAACGGTCGTTGTCTCTTTATGCCATGGAAATGAGAGGGTGAACGGTTGCATGTCTATATGACGTATGAATGAGGAAATGAATGGTTTTATGTCTCTATGATTACTCTGTGTGAATAATAGAGTAAATGTGGCCCTGTCACCATTCAGGGATGAACTCATTCGTCTATTGAGAGCTCGATTCAGCATCCCACAGTGCAGGATAAGCGGTTCAGATAATGAATGAATGGAAAAGAAACCAAAGGGTGATTGTGGAACGGTGCACTGGGGAGGGGCGAGGGGCCGGGCCTCGTCCGTAAATTTGGGTTTGCAGGAAAACAACGATGGAGGATCCACTGAATGTATCTACCCTACATCCTTTTCCTCCCGATTCGCTGCAGGTTCTGGGTTACTGGGTCTTCGGTCGGATCTTCTGCGACATCTGGGCGGCGGTGGACGTCCTGTGCTGCACGGCGTCCATCATGTCACTCTGCGTCATTTCCATTGACCGCTACATCGGCGTGCGCTACCCGCTGCAGTACCCGATGATCGTCACCGAGAGGCGGGCGCTGCTCGCCATGCTCGGCGTGTGGATCCTCGCCATCGTGATCTCCATCGGACCCCTGCTGGGCTGGAAGCAGCCGCCATCACAGGTGCATCCACGCCTGACATCCCTCAAACACTTCTCTCTGAACAGGAAAAAGCGCTTTTGTAGTTTCACTGTTTCTTATGTAATATGGAGATATTTGGTCAAAATATGACACACACACACACACACACACATAAATATGTATATATTTATACTGGGAATTTTCTTGGAGTTTGATTTCTGTTTCATTTTCAAACAGAGCCCATTTTCTAGATTCTTTTACGTGTGGAGAATTGACCTTAAAAATAGCCCCGATGTGGCGGTGCCATGTGTCCTCCCTTACTCCAAAAACATGCACGGGGTTCATACATGTGAATGAGGGTGAACGGAATGACAGTGAAGGGATGAATGACATCTGGATGACAGTGACAGGTGGAATATCTCCATATGATGTGTGTGAGTGACTGAGTGAGCGGTTTTACTTCTATTTATGATGAGTGAGTGAGAAGCTGTACTTCTCTATATGAGTGAGTGAGTGAGTTTCTGAATATCTTAATAGAATGAGTGAGTGAATGTTTGTTTGGATGCCTCTATTAGTGGCTCTGTGATCGACAGGTGACGGGTCCGGGGTGAACTCCTCTTCCCGCCCAGTGAAAACTCGGAGTGCAGGTTAGGCGTTGCAGATAATGAATGTATGAATGATGCAAAATGAATAAATGAGATTGAGAAATGAGTGAGTGATTGAGTGAGTGAGTCAGCGGTTTTAATTCCATTTATGACGAGTGAGTGAGTGAATGAGTGAGTGATTATATATCTGTATATAATGAGTGAGCGAGCGGTTTTACTTCTATATATGTTGAGTGAGTGAGTGAGTGAGTAGTTGTATGCCTTGATAAGTGGCCTTGTGATTGACGGGTCCAGGGTGAACTCCACTTCTCACCCAATGAAAGCTCGGATTGCAGGTTCGCCGTTGCAGATTATGAATAAATGAATGGATGAATAGCCCAGATGCAAAACGAATAAACGAGATGCACAAAGCTGGGACAAAAACCCATCACATCTCAATTTGCAACGACGGAGGATGTCGAGGCGCGGGGTACGCGTCTGTTTACCCGAGGGTCCAACGGGAAAAGGACCAGCTCCATTTCATGGTAGTGATACGGTTCTTGCACTGCATCGTCAGCGGGCAATAAATCTCCCGTTGGACGTTTCAAATACGTGACTGGATGAGTCGAGGCTGTCCTCTAGTGGACAGAAGGTACATAAACCTGTAATTACGCCACGCACCACGGGACCGTAATTGAGGTGAGCTTCATGATCGTCAGATTATATTCTGCGGAAAAATAAAGGCGGAGGATGATTGACAGCTTTGTAAACACAACACGAGCGGCTCTTCACGCTCATCGGGTTTGTTCATATTCATGTGTTTGGAGAGCAGGTGGTTTTTAATGAGCTCGCTCGCAGTCGGAGGGTTTTTCAGAACCGGCAGGAAGAGGAAAAAAAAAAAAAAAATCTCCATCACCACGTTTCGGTGGCGCACTTCTTTTCCCGGGGGGTCAGAGTCAGACGCGGGAGAGGGCGAGGTATGAAAGGGATGAAAGGGTTTGCGTAACGGCTCCAGGTGGCGGAGGAGGCGTGGGAGGCGAAGGCCGGGTGGCGTTTCTCCATCAGGTCAGGCTTACGTGTCATCTCTTATTTTTGTTTCTTTTATTCCGGCGTCAAAGTTCACTCCCAACTGCTGACTCGTTTCCGTATTAATTCACAGTCGGCTCCCTCCTCTGACGCTTTCACCCCCCACCCTTCTCCGACCGCCCCCACAACAACAACAAAATCCATCATCCCTCCTCCGCGAAACTTAACAGCTGGCATGGTGCAGTCGGGAAGGTAATGCTTTCGTTGCAGCGCCGGACGTGTCCATCAGCCTGTCAGGCGCAGGGAGGCAATTTTTCTTTTTGGCGGAGCGAGTTTCCAGGGAGCAGCCGCCCTCTGGCGAGGCTGTCCACCCACCATTGTGATTTGGGGGCGGGGGGGGGGGGGGATACCCACCCCGTGAGACTTTGGGTGACGAGGTTTACGTGGTGTGGAAAAAGGGA
>CAAKHD010007652.1:29976-45509 GCA_901007705.1 Fistularia tabacaria
TATTTTCCCCCTCCCAAAAAGGTGTTGTTCCGCCCCTCAAAAATGTAAAAAATGGGAAAAAAGATGCCAACCCCCCCCCCCCCACAAAAAGAGGAGGAGGGGTTGGGGGGGGGGGTAAAAACGGGGAAAAGAGTCCAAACTCTTCATCTCTTCTCTAAATTTGGTGCAAAAGCCCCCGCACGCCTTGCCAACCTACTATGGAGTTAATATCCAGCGGGGAGTCGTTATCCGTCATATCTGTTTTATTACTGGATCCCGAAATCAGGACCTTCAAAGTTAATCTTCGCAGAGGCTCTCTCGTGCTCGCGAAACATTCAAACAGATAATAAGTCAGGAGCATCTGCCAGAGGCTCGGACGCCGCGGGGAGCAGGTGCGAATGTTGGCTCGCCGTCAATAAGCCGGGTGAAAAAAAAAAAAAAATGGAACTGGTGTATAACCGTGTAATAGTTCCACAAAGTATAGTAATTATACACCGTTTCAAGACCAACAGCAGAAATCACAGCCCCGATGAACTTGCGAAGTGGCAGCGAGTGAAGCCAACATTTTATCCCTTCATTTTTGCGCGTGACGGGCACAGTGGCACCAGACATTCCCGGCGGCTGATCTCACAGAATTCTGCCGGGCTCCTCCGGGCAGGGGGCCCTGGACAGAACGGTGTTTAGTTTGTAAATACTGCGAGGAGCCACGTCCCTGCCAGCGAGCCGCAGAAAACGGAAAGGGGGAAAAAAGGAAAGGGGTCGGGTTCGGCTTTCGCTGGGGATCACCGTTCCAGCTCAAACCGGCTTATCGGGTCCGAACGCTTAAGAAAACACCGCCTTATCTTGATCAAATCAACGGGCTTATTTGGCGCGTTAGATACACTGATATTAATCCCCCCGGGACGCCGTCGCAGATCCATCTTTATTAAATCTGAGGATCGATGTCGGAGCATCTCAACTTCTTCAGAGACACTTGATGTCTTAACCCAACAAATAACTCGACGTCCAAATTTGGACTTCATACTCGACGTTCAAACTCTCAGAGCAAAAGCTGACACTCGGACTTTGGGGGTCAAACTAACCGATCAAGACTCAAGAAAAGACCCAAAGTTCCAACACGGCAACTAGCTAAGCAAAATACTCCTAAATATTATACACTCTGTTCAAGAGCTGACGATTTAAGATCCATGAGATTAGGTTTGGTGGCCTCGGGATCAGACAGTGTGATTCTGTGCGCATCGTCACACCCTGGTCTCCAGCTCTGGCTTGAACGGTTTCGCAGGGTGATGGGAAGCGGCAAGGATAAGAATCAGCACCTTCTGAGTCGAGGCTGTGGTCCTCAGATGGCAAAAGAGGATGAGGTCCTGCTCCCAGAGGAGGAGTGCAAGTATCTCGGATCTTGTTCAAGAGCGAGATCGGCGCAGCGGCGATGTGGACCGAGAGCTGATCTGAAAGGAGAAGATCTCGATTGACTGACCGGTGGATCTACGTCCCAACCCTCACTCTGGTCAGGAGCTTCGGGAGGTGACCAAAAGAAGCAGATCACAGATACAACAGGTCAAAATGAGTGTCCTCCCAAATGAGTCTGGCCTGTCCCTTGAAGACAGGGTGAGGAGTTTGGCCGACCAGAGCAGAAGCCCAACCTCCAGGACGCCTCTTCCTGGTGAGATGTTCCAGGCATGTTCCACCAGGGGAAGACCCGGGACACGCTGGGGGGACTCTGTGTCTCAGCTGGCCTGGGAACGCCGCGGGGATTCCCCCGGGAGAGCTGGAGGAAGTGGACCGAGGAAGGGGAAGTCTCCGCTTGGGTTGCTGCCCCTGTGACCCCAAACCCGGATTATCAGCAGAAGATGGATGGATGGACGGACGGATGGATGGGTGGGTGGCTGAATTGATGAATCCGTGGATGGATGGATGGATGGATGGATGGATGGATCTGTGGATGGATGGATGGATGGATGGATGTACAGAAAAAGGCAGATGAGCATTAAATGCGTGGATGGACGGAGGGATGGATGGGTGGCTGAATTGATGAATCCGTGGATGGATGGATGGATGGATGGACGGACGGATGGATGGATGAATGGATGGACAGAAAAAGGCAGATGAGCATTAAATGCGCGGATGGATGGATGGATGGATGGATGGATGGATGGATGGATGGATGGATGGACAAGTAGCCAGAGATGGCTCACAAGCCTTCAAACAATAGCCCTTTTAGCAGTAAATGGATGGGTGGTGATGGATGGACAGAAAAGTGCACAAAGATGGCTAACAATTAGTCAAACAATAGCCTTTGAAAAGTAAATGGATGGCTGGCTGAATGGATGGATGGATGGATGGATGGATGGATGGATGGATGGATGGATGGATGGATGGATGGATGGATGGATGGATGGATACCCCGCGCTGAAGAAATCTCTGGACCCGGAAGGTTCTCCAAGAGTCGCACTCGTCCTGACCCTGGCCGGCTCTGGAGGGTCCCCAATGTGCCACCTGCTGCCGTTTGGGGTTTCTTTGGCTGCGGGCGTGAGGCAGAGTTTGACTGGTGTCAAGAACATCTTACTGCTCGTGTCACACCTCCAACTAAAATGTCTTTTTATTCGTCTTTATTCGGTGGAAATTACATTTCTGTTTATGGTTCAGTGCCGTGGTCGTAACCATGCACCTCGGCGTCAGCTGGATTTACGTTGATAATGTTGATCTCGGGGGTGGGGAGCGGTGTGTGTGTGTGTGTGTGTGTGTGTGTGTGTGTGTGTGTGTGTGTGTGTGTGTGTGTGTGTGTGTGTGTGTGTGTGTGTGTGTGTGTGTGTGTGTCTTGTGGCGGCACACACACACGTGTCAGACTCCAGGAAAAATGATTACTCTGCCGTTTTCCAAGTGTGATTGTTTCGTGGCCGGACCGAGCAGCTCCGTCATCAAACTGACCCCAGGCCAGGTTTACGAGCGGCGGAGTGATGCGGCGTTCCCGTTTCTGCTGAGTCACCACCTGCACTGCAGCTCCGGTGGACGGACGCACGACCCTGCTGCCGGTTAATCTGCAAGGCGGGGGGGGGGCTTTTGGGGCGGCATGCAAATTGATAGAGCTGCAGAGCAGGGAATTTTAAAACGACTTCCAGGGAAAAGCGAAGAGTCACATCTGCGACCGTGTGAAAGGGAGCGGCAAGAAGGTCCGGGGGGAGTCGGCATGTTCTCCCTGTATCTACATGGGTTTCCGGGTTCCTCCCACAGTCCAAAGACATCCACAGGTTCACGTGAGATCCTTAATTGCGAGTGTCAGAGAGTGAATGGTTGCATGTCTCTATATGACGTGTGAATGAGTGAGTGAGTTGTACAGAATTGTCTCCGTATGTGGCCGTGTGATCAGCGGGGGACCGGTCCAGGGATGACCCCGCCTCCCGACCAATGACAGCTGGCATAGGCTTAATTTCTAACTTTAGAAGTTCTTAAAAAAGAATAAAATCAAACTGCTTGTCCAGAGCGAGGAGAAGCCAAACGTGTCCTCCAGGTGTTTTTCGAACAGGACGGTCAAATATAGGCAGAAAGAACAGCCTTAGGCACAGGATGGCCTTACAAGTCCATGCTCAGGGAGAAATAATCCCAAGTGCAGGAACTTTCTTATCCAAAAGACATCAGAACGTAATTCCAGTAAATCCCCCCCCCCCAAGTTTTTTTTTTTTTTGCCAAATCTCTGAATCCTGGTGGGGTCATTGGAAATCCTCAGATCATCTTCCTCAGCCTCGGACGTCGCAGCCGGCGTCCAATCAAATATCAGCGTCTTGGCTGCAATCCATGCCAATCTGCTGTCGCTGATGCCTGTCGTCAAGTCTGCTTTTATTCACCAATTCATTCATGATCGATATTACGTGTCCTGCACTCAGGGTCGCCGGGTTGCTGGAGGAGGGGAGAGGATTCACCCTGGCCGCTCACCCGACATCTAGAAACTTCCAACCGTTCACCCTCTCATCCACAACAATTCACTCCATTCAGTGCGGATTCCGAATTAAATAAAACTGAAATCCCATCGTGAGGAGTCACAAAATATCGCACTCCGAATAGATAATCCAAAATATTGATCTCTTAAGGCTCCAGAACGCCGTTCTAGCTGGCGAAGGATTATTTGCATCTTTAGATATTATAGGTGGGGGCTGCTGGACGGAGGTGAATGGGTGGTAAATACTGCCCCCTGGTGATCATTATGGCCCACATCCTTTCACCACAGACGCATAATTATGATGCTACAAATAATAAATAACAATAATCATGATCATGATGAGAAAATATGACAATAGAAAAATAGAAAAACTGAAACAACTACAGTGGTATGGTTTCCGTCTCCATCCCTCCCGTCACGTTTGCCATGTCTCTCCAGGTTCCTTCAACAGCAGCCTGCGACCTCCGGACACCTTCTTCAAGGTCATCTTCTGGCTGGGCTACTTCAACAGCTGCCTGAACCCCATCATCTACCCGTGCTACAGCCGCGAGTTCAAACAGGTAACTTCACCCGCCCCGAATGTCGCAGTTTGAAAGAAAACTTTGTGGATGAACTGCCCCTTTCGTGTCCTCGCCAGGCCTTCATCCAGATCCTGCGCTGCCGCTGGAGGCGGCGCCGTCAGGGCTGGCACTACAACCACCGCAGCCACCAGAGCTCCAACAACTCCTCCTTCCTGAACGGCAGCCAGCAGACGCTGTCGTCCATCAGCCCCAGCCCGCGCTGCGTCACCTCCAGGCTTCGCCCGCCGAGCTGGTCCTCCAACGCCGGCCGCCACCTCCTCCCGGGCCTGGAGGTGCGGGGGCAGCCGCGGCCCGTGTCGCCGCTCACCCAGGGCGCCGGGGCGGTGGCGGACAAGTCGAGGTCGCAGTTTAAACAGAAAGCTAACCCTGACGGGTACCGGGGGTAGGGGAGCGGAGGAAGCCCCCGGCGGACGCCGTTGGGACGGTAAACGCAAACTCGGCGCCGCTTTCCTCCCCTTCGGAAAGCTCTCCGGAAAGCCTGGCCACTTCGGGAACCTCCATGTCAGGTGAACGTACCTGGTCGACAGGAGAAGGCGCCACGCTTTGGGATGTATTTGTGATGATGTAACTTCCTTTCCAGGCAAGTGACGTAAAAGTGTAATAGTGATGATAGAAACACTATTCTGAGTGATATTTAACACATTTAGAGTGTTTTCCCTGAGAATTTCTTTTCCTTTTTTTCTTCCGCAATGAATTCGGCATTTATATATATTGGCGAAAAGTTTCACTTTGAGCTGAAGGTCGCCTCACTTCTAGCTGTATATATGAACGACGACGTGTCCGTCGCTGCAGTCGGATATCTCTCTCGCCGTGTGAATAAACGACGACAGATTGCGGGGAAGAGGCCAGAGGGAAAAACAGAAAACAACTCTTAATGTTCATTCATTCATCGTCTATACAACTCGTCCCACACTCGGGGTGCTGGGCGGCTTTCATTGGGCGTGAGCCGGATTTCGCCCTGGACCGTTGGATCACAGGGCCACATATAGAGATGTACAACCATTCACCACTTCTTCACATAAGGCATACGACCGTTCAGCCGTTCACTCGTCACATCGACCTGCGACCGTTCACTCTGTCATTCAAGGCGCTTAAAAATGCGACCGTTCACCCTCTCATTCACACTTCTGTGCAATTTATGGTCTCCAATGAGCCTCCGGCATGTGTTTGGACTGTGGGAGGAAGCCAGAGGAAAACGTGGAAGCTCCTCGCAGAACCCCCCTCCCCCCCCCAACCCTGTCGGACTTGATCCGGGGACGCGGAGGCGCTAAATCACTGCGCCGCCGTCCTTGCTCAGCGACGGCCGTTTGTCGCAGCCCGTGCATGTGGAATGATGTTTTTAATATGAGATTATTTTCTTTTTAAAAGGGAGTTTTAGGCGACCCCGAGGCCCGATTGGCCTGATCGGTGCAGGGTCTATGGTTTCCGAGGCTTGCAGGCCGTTCCTGCGACCACGTGGTGTTGGAGTGTCACGGGGCGTTAAAGTAGCGGTAAACACTGTTGTGGGAAGTGTCATAGGAAATATTGTGTCCGTTTGTCCAGTTTTCCGTGTCAGTATTATTTTTTCTTAAAGACAAATTGAATGATTTTTAATGATAAAAGTGGCAGAAATACGAATGGCGGCGTTTGGCTTGAACCAAGCAACAAAAACAACAAAAAAAAGACACAAAATACTTATAATGTGAGTTGTGTGAGTCACTGTAAAAGAGATAAAAGATAAAATTTGCCTAAATGTGTCCGTCCCGTCTGTTTCTGAGGACAAGTGTTTCTTTAGCTTTACATGTTAGCTTAGCTTTTCAAGTGAGGACAAAAGGTTAGCTCTCACAGTCTTTTGGCCTGGTCTTCGGCCTCCTGGTCTCCACATGTTGCATTTTCTGTTCTGACACCGGCCGGAACACAACTGCAATTCTGCGCTGATGTCGTTCAACTCTATCCCTGTCTTATTTTTTTGCAAGAATGCGGTCTCCGTGGCGTCCCTCGAGGCCTGGTCTCCGGCCTCGTCATCTTGATCTTCTGCACGCGACGTCAGCCGGACTGCCACCGCAATTCTACGCCGATGACATCTCATTTATTTATAGCCTTCAGGACCGATTTTATTCATCATTTATTTTCTCTACTGATAGCACTGCAAAGATGGTCGGGGGGGCTGGGGTCATTTCTGGCCAGCAGAGAGTGAGAGGCGGGGTTTAACAGGTCCAATCACAGGTCCTCCCAGCTGGCGTTCAGGGTCCTTCCTAGTACCTTGTTATTATTCGTGTTTTCGCTCCTTGCCCGCCTTACAGGAACCCTTATGGTCATTTTACTTGTTCATGTGGACAATGAACATTTTTTGCAACATCGAGGTTTTGCGAAGGGACGTCACTTCGGGAAATCCTGCGTTTTTTAGCAAAGAGAAAAATAAACCAGAGCGAAAGCAGGACCGCGCGCTCAGCGTTTCGAGTCCGACCCCCGAGTCCCCCCGGGGCGGCAGGGGGTTATTAACACCATGAGGTGAAGGTCGGGTCACCCGAGACGGGGTTTGAAGGGGTCCTTCAGGGTCAGCTAGCCGTCACCGTGCGAGTGTTTCGGCTCGATGGTGGGTCCGGGTCTGAGGACTGGATTGTGATTTGCCCAAAGGCTCCCCTTCGCTGCTAAATCTAAGGTGTGAGCTGTTGTTTTGCGATTTTAACCGGTATCAAATCTCCTCACGGAGGAAGTGGAGAGGAGCGTACTTTCTTTTAAAGGTTTAAGTATTAACCTCGAAGGATCACAGTTCGGACATTAAGTCGGAACAAAACAGCCTCGTGGGTAGAAGCCTCGGCGTACGATCATTGGAAAACCTCGACTGCCGGGCAGCACGAAACAAAACCTTGTCTCCACCTTGTCAGACTAAAGAATGTTTAAGCCAAACTGCTTTATAAACACGGGGAATTGGGCCTCCGCCGGCGTTCCATTAACATTTGGTACAATTTGCCATCATGAAGCATCCAAATAAATGCAGACGTGTATTCGTGTACGGCTTTACAATATCGTAAAATCTTCGTCAACGATGGACAAAAGGGGCCTCTCAAATTTGCAATCTTGAAAACACAGAAATAAAATGGGCATGAAAAGAACAAACACTTTCGCCGTGACACCGTTTTGTTTTATCGGACAATAAACCCCTCCCCCCCGGCCTTTGTCTCCCCCCCGTCTGCGATTTACACACAATTTCAATAGGAGCGGAAGAGCATCGTATCCCACCGTTTTCTTTAATTCACAAGATGACAAGTCACCAAATGTACATGCTTAACAAATGAGCAATAAATGTAAAAAAAACGGTATATAATAGAAATCCCAGTAGCGCAAAGAACAAAAATCCTGTGAATAAGTGAAACATTGATATTAATAGTATTAACTTATCAATACAACAAAGGGGCGCATCGAAAAATTCGTCCTCCCCTCACAGAGAGCCAGCAGCCGCGGGAGGAGGGGGGCCTTTTTTTGGTCTCGTCGTTCGTGGTTTGGCCGTCGCTTTGCATTTGAATCAATGTGAGCGTTTCCGTTTGAAGACTGAAATCTGGTTTCAAAGAATAAATACTTATTATCATAATAAATTTACTTTTACCCCTACTGGCTGATGGGCCAGTTCCGTGAATGTGATTGGTTGAACATGATACAGTAAATATCGACATCGCTGACTATGAAAGATTTAGCGTGGAGGTCTCAAAGCCTCAGATACCCCTTAAAAGATGATTGACAGCTCTATCCCCTCACAACAACTCACGTCTGATGTCCGGACATTGTATTTTACGAAATTCAAAATGTAAGTATGAGCGGTGTTTGGATCGGGTGGGATCAGCAGAGGTGGTACAAGAGGACGGATCGGATGGTCCGGTCTCTGACGCCGTAGATGAGGGAGCTGAGACACCTGGGGAAAAGGGACAGAAGCACGTAGAGGAACGTCTGGACTCGCACGAACGTGGTCCTGCTCGCCACCCTGTAGACGGCCACGGTCACCGGGTTGAGGACGGTGGAGGAGAGGCTGAGCGCCAGCTGCGCCAGGTGCAGCAGCAGCGTGTTGCGAGCCCTCTGCGCCGAGGCCCTGTCCGGCGAGGCCGACCTGGCAGCCACGACCACGCCGACGTAACTGGAGATGACCGCTGCGCCCGCCAACCCGAACAGCACGCAGGTGTAGGCTTTCTCAAAATCTAAGGCGGCTTGCATGTGAAACAACACGGGCGAGTTGCACAGGGTCGCCATCTGCAGGCTCTCCAGCTCCTCGAAGGGAAACTGGAGGAGCAGCAACACCCGGAGGAAGACGCCGAAGCACGCCAAGGCCCAGACGGCGGCGACGACGGCCCCCGTGCTCCCGCCGGTGGCGATGGCGGCGTGTCTCAGCGGGTAGCACACTGCCACGTACCTCTCCAGAGACATCGCCGCCAGCGTCAGCGGGGAGATTTGGTTCAGCAGGCTGGTGAGCATGACAAGGACGCCGCACGTGGGATAGGTCAGCGTCAGCCGGCACGCAGTCAGCAGGTACAGCGTCTGGCTCATGGCCAGGTGCGCCGTGTCGGCGAAGAGGAGGTTGAAGAGGAAGATGTAGCGGGAGGTTTCACGGAACACCGGCTTGCTCCGCAGGGTGAACAGCATGGTGCCGTTGACCATGAGGAACACGCAGCAGCAGAGCAGGATGGGGAAGGCCATCAACACGATTTCCAGCACGTTTAACAACTGACTCTCAGCAGTGGCGTTGACCGGAGAGCGATCGACCCTGAGCATGTTGGAGAGGCGCTTGATGCCGGCGTTTAACGGCAGCCACTGAACCGGGGCGACTCTTTCTTTCCCTTTCTCCGCAGCTGAGTGAGAGCGGGTCATGGTGGAAGGCACCGGCGTTCAGCGCGTGCACATTTCCCCGGCGAACAGCTGCGCTCCGTCGGCGTGGGTCTGCGGGGGTTCGCCCGGCTTCACCTGCCGTATATGCGCTCAGCCTCCACGCCCACTTTCGCGCGGCGTCGCGCTCAGCGATCCGAAAACATGAAATCATGTGATTTAGCTGTTTGTTGTTCCAGCCCAAACCCCGATGTGACATCATCCCCCTCACCCACCGATCGGTTAATTAACCCTTTATCATCTATAGGCCTGGTGTTTTGTTCCTATGTGATATGAGGCTGCAAACAGAGAGTAGATTCGCTTTCAAATGATGTGTGTTTTATTTTCATCCATCTTTCAAGTATCTTGATTTTCTAACTTAGTCACTTCCGCCTGCACCTTTTTCTCCCGTCAGTCGGCAAGCTGAGCTAAAAACGACCGATTCTGCAGTACGGCAGATAGATATGGGTGTGATAATTGTTTCATAGTGAAAAGTGAATTGAAATAATGGTTAATAGTAGTTGACTAAGGGACTTTGGAACTCAACGTAACACACCTTGTAGTCATATGTACGTGTCAAGAGATGGGGCTTTGAGAAAATGAACATCCTTATCGTCCAGAGAAATTAAATTGGAATAAAGAAACAAAACATAAAAATGAAAAATCCCCCAAATGACAAATCACACTGTGACAAAAAAAGAAAAACAAACAATAAAAGAGAAATAGTTTTTTCTCTAATGTGACCGCTTTCCTTTTCTTTGACACGGAGCCGTCATTTTCAGAGCCCGTGCCGCCCAAGGGTCAAAAGGTCAAAGTACGCAATGTTTAAAATGTTACTTTTTGAATTTTTTTCGGGATTTCCCCCACAAAATCCATTGAATTCGCGTGGAAGGAAAATTCAGGATTGTTCATTTTAAAAGCTGCATCAGATAGAGGGAGACTGTGCGGTGATATTACGGGCTGGTCTGGATATCGCCTGGATTCTGGAGGGATCGCGTGACAAAGCCGATCACCCACCACCGTTGTCTGTTCTCCCCGAGGACAGCCAGCTCCCCCCCCACTCCCTTCCATTTCATTGTATTTTTTATTTTCACACCTGCAAACTGCTCCGTCTGCTTCCGCCCACTGAACTGTGTGCAATTCACCTAAATGCAACATCCAGTATACATATGAATATTCTCACTTGAATATGTTTTTTTGTTTTTTTTATAACTTTCTTATTTATGTTATGGATATATATTTTACACTTATATTTTTAGATTTTTTTCTTTTTTTTCTTTCTACGAAGCGCACAGGGCAATGTGGAGTAAAATCTTCCTACTCCTTTGTCTCATATTAAAAAAAAAAAGAACCACTTGGACGTGATCGTGAGCGTAACCTGCAGAGCCCTGCAGACGGGGTGGCGATTAAAGGAGATTTAAAAATCACACCACATCAATCTTTACCATTTAAGACCATTTCTGACTTGATTATTTCCACTGATTTTTAATAACACATCTGAATTTTCCCTCGGATGACACTAATAATAAAGATAGGACGATGTTATGACCGGGCAGGTCAGAACGAGGGGTTGCTGTCGATGTGCGAGTCAAATTGCACGAGATTCGGTCGAAAAGAACATTCCCCTTCGATAAATGTAAGATTTGAAATAAATTCAAGCCATTTATTATCACAGCAGAAAATTTCTTTAAGGATTATATTGCGTGTGTGTGTGTGTGTGTGTGTGTGTGTCACACAGGCCCGCACACACACACGCCTTGGTATCTGTTACATTTGCACGCTAAACACACGTTTATAAAGAGCTTCACCTTCAGCCGTTACACTTTCAAAACGAATGACTACACCAGGGCTCGGAAAAAAATAAATCAGTGATCTTTTGGCTGGACAGCGGGGACTTTCCTCCCGCAGCATAAGTAGTACATCAGGATGGGTCTGAACGTCTGATCCCTGATGCCGTAGATGAGGGAAATTAGACACCTGGGGGCGAGGAAGACAAACAGGTAAAGAAAACTCTGGACCCGCATCACCTCAAGTGTGTTGGTAATTTTCGAGATGGCAAAAACCACAGGGCTGAAGATGGTGGAGGAGAGGCTGAGCATCAGCTGCACCAGGTGCAGCAGCAGCGTTTTGCGGGCCTTGTTCGAAGACGCTTTGTCTATGGAGGCCGACTTGGCTGTTATAACCACGGCTATGTAGCTGGAAAGTACCGTCAAGCCCGCCGACACAAACAGAAAACTGTTGTAGGCTTTGTCGTAGTAGTCATATGCCGGCACCAGGAACATGACCAGGGTGGTGCAGAGGGCTCTCATCGGCAGGCTCTCCAGCTCTTCGAACAGAAACTGCAGCAGCAGCCCCAAGCGAATGAGAACATTGAGCAGAGCGAAGGTCCAGATGGCGGTGACCGCCGTCACCGTGTTCCTGATGGTGACGATGGCGGCGTGTCTCAGCGGGTAGCACACCGCCACGTACCTCTCCAGGGACATCACCACCAGCGTCAGGGGGGAGATTTGTTGCACGAGGTTGCTGAGCATGACAAGAATACCGCAAACGGGATACGTTAACATTAATTGGAAAGCATGAGCCAAGAACAATATCTGGCTGATGACCAGGTACCCGGTGTCGGCTAGAAGGAGGTTAAAGAAGAAGATATAGCGGGAGGTTTCGCGAAATACGGCTTTGCTCCTCAGTGTTACCAACATGGTCGTGTTGATGATGATCAATGTCCAGCAGGACAGCGAGATGGGAGTCGCGAACCAGCCGATTTCCATCAGCAAATTGAGCGGTAGTTGAAAATTGACTTCGATCTGCGACTTGTTTCCAAACGGCATTTTTGAGAACAACTTCTGAACGAATGAGATTAGGAAGCAGGAAAGCGAAAGCAGTCTCGCCAAGCCGACGCTGCGAGATGGCGGAGGGCAGGTCATCGTCGAAGTTACGCCCGTCAATATTCCGCGTGCATCCTCCTCCCAAAAGTCTCTCCCGCCTCCAGCGCGAGCAGAGCGGCTCCGGGGGAGTCGTCTGGCTCTACGTGGCGTATATGAGTTCAGTCTTCACGCTCAGCTCACGTGACACCACTTCAGCAGCCAATCCCGCGGCCCCTGCCATGGGGGGAGGGGAAACACCCCTTGGACACCATTGCGCGGCCCATTCACTTCACTCTGAGCTAACCCGTGCAACTCGGCTAATTGAATCCATCGGCGATGACGGTGTCAGCACAATCGTATACATCGGCAAAGACAGATGGCGGTGTTGCTGTTTGCGTTCAAATAAAGATTTTATGCCTGAATAGTTTTGTGTTTCTCCATCGGCGAGCGGCTGGGATTTCTGGCACTCAATACAGGAAATCGCTTTTGTGTTTCTGCTGTCGGGTGTTACGGGCCTGCACTCGCTCCCGCAGGAAGTGGAAACTATCCCTGAAGCATCGGCTGTCCGGCATCCCTGTCCCGAATCGTAGTGAACCTGTTTGAGCCGGCGATCTGAATTGGGACTGGCTCAAAACAACGTCCGATGACTTCGGATCTCTCGGTGACACCGTTAATCCGCCTTGACTGACCGGGTTTCGCCGGATCCTCCCAGTAAACTCTCACGTTTGGGCGTCACCAAGGTGTCCAAATCTAATCTGATCTTCTAATCTAATCACGCACTGCTGCCACAAATTACCTGCAATCAGTGAAGACTCAAAATCGAGAGTCTCAGCCATCCCTGGTTGCCGGGCCATTGTTCACCCAAATTTGCGTCCGTTCGGTCCTTACTAAGCCGGTGACTGGATGACTGAGTCCCTGGTTCCAGTGGCCGGAGTCTGGAGTCTGGAGTCTGGAGTCTGGAGGCCAGGGGCCGGGCACTGGAGTGCAAACCCCCATCAGATTTAGTCCCAACGTATCCTTGTTTTTTCTCTACGAATCCGGAGAGCGGTGTCCTGGGACCTGAGTGCGATCCCCACGTCCTGTCAGCAGCGAGCAAGATGCTGCCACGCCCTTCGATGATCGGACCGGGGACCAGAAACCCAAGTCCGCACCCCCATCGGGTTCATTCCAGATACGACAAACGTCTGCCTCCTGCGCTGAAGCCACTCATTTGTACATTTGGTATATTCCTGTATACTTTCTTGGGTTCATTACAAATATTTGGTTTCAAATGATTGTCGTTTTTCGCTGATCACTCTCTGGGTCATTCAGTTCATTTGTATTCTTTTTATGTATTAAATTGTTCTCTTCGGCCCTCTGTTAGCCTGGTGATTTTGTTCTTTCTTGTTCATTTTGTACACTGTTTTTGTGGCCTGTTTTTGTCATTTTTATTTATTTTCACAACATTGTATGGTTTTCCCCATTTTTATTTTCATTTTTTTTTATGTCAGTAAGCGGCTGGTTTTACCCTCACTTACTTGGTTCCGTGTCTAGCCAAAACCACAGTGAGCCGTCAGAGGGCCGAAAAAGCCTTAAGTGGCTCCGGGGCCCTCAGCTTGAGGCTGGATTAGATGAACCAAGGCTTCAACCCACACCCGGAACACCGTCCGTTCAGTTTTATTTAAATATCCATCCATCCATCGTCTACCACTTATCCCACTCAGGGTCGCGGGGGAGGCCGAAGCCTATCCCAGCTGTCATTGGACGAGAGTCACCATGGATCACTCACTAGCCAATCGCAGGGCCACATATAGAGACATTCAGCAAAACACTCTGTCATTCAAAATAATGTTAATTATAAGAATTAAGACTGAGATTAATACAATAATTTTTAAACAACTATTTTTGTTTTTACTTTTAATTATCCACTCGGAGCACTCATCCTGCCATAAATATCCACGACGGGCAAAAAACAGTAATAGAAACCGATAAGCTTCTGTCACTTAAACCAGTAACATCACGTCATTTTTTTTTTAGTCAAACATTCAAAGAAGAGATTTTTATTTCGGTGAAATGTGTCTTTTTGTTTGTTTGTTTTTTAATTGAATTCTTCAAAATTTCTTGAAATCTTTTTCATTTATAACTACAATACTTATTGAATCCTTTTTCATTCATAACCACATATGGAAGACACTTGTGTTTGGAGCCACGCTCTTTCCAATGTGGGCAAGATATAATGGAAACAGATGAATCATTTGGTGTCTCATCTTATTTTTTCACCGTAGATGTGTGTTTTATTTTACATTTTGAGATTGTTCTTGTGCTTTTGCTGAAAGGGAAAAAGTATCATTTGATTTCACTCATCAACCTGGCAACAAAACATTTTCCCGGTTTTCCAAAAGCCGCTGAATGATTTGTCAAGAGTCTAAAGCAAGACGATATTCCAGGAACAAGAGAAACATTTATTCCCCTTTGTATCTAAAATATTCCAAATTTACATAATGCAAGATGCAAGAAAAAAAATAATTTAAATATAAAGCTCACAACCGCAGCTGTCATATGACCCGATTTGACAAAAAATACTGCAATTTCCTCGATCGGGCTTCTTTTCTCTCGACACAGTTGCTTCAGTGTGTTTTTGGCTGTTTGGCCGGCGCTTTGAGCAGACAGCAGATATGGCCAAGCAGGACAGATTTGATGGTCTGATCTCTGATGCCATAGATGAGAGAGCTCAGGCATCTGGGCAGAAGGATAAGGAACACATATAAAGCTATCCCTTCCAAGACTTTTCAGACGGCAAAAACCAGGGGGCTGAAGATGGTGGAGGAGAGGCTGAGCACCAGCTGCAGCAGGTGCAGCAGCAGCGTGTTACGGGCTTTATGGGTCGACTCTTTGTTCATTGAGGCCGACCTGGCTGCTACGATCACGCCGATGTAGCTGGAAATGACGGCCAAGCCTGTCAACATGAACAGGAGACCGGTGTAGGCTTTGTCGTAGAGGTCGGCTCCCGGCACCAGGAACATGATCAGGGGGGTGCAGAGGGTTCCCATCTGCAGACTGTCCAGCTCATTGAATGGAAACTGCAGCATCAGCAGAACACGAATGAGAACGTTCAAAAAGCTGAAGGCCCAGACGGCCGTGATGATTAGCCCCGTGTTCCTGATGGTGACGATGGCGGCGTGTCCTCATTCACATAGACAGTTGTCATGACGAGCACGGGGCATACAAGATACGTCAACGGGATCCTACACGCGTGTAATATGAACAAGATCTGGCTGATCAGCAGCTGCATGGTGTCTGCAAAAAGGAGGTTAAACAGAAGAATGAAACGAGAGGTTTGACAAAACACGGGTCTGCTCCTCAGGC
>CAAKHD010007660.1:18220-29529 GCA_901007705.1 Fistularia tabacaria
AAAAGGAAGAGGGGGAGAGGAAGAGGAAGAAGAAAGAGGGGGGGAGGAGGGGGAGGAGGAGGAGGAGGAGGAGGAAGAGGAGGAGGAGGAGGAGAAGGAGGAAGAGAAGGAGAAGGAGAAGGAAGAGGAGGAGGAGGAGGAGGAAGAGGAGGAGGAGGAGGAGAAGGAGGAGGAGGAAGAGGAAGAGGAGGAGGAGAAAGAGAAGGAGGAGGAGGAGGAGAAGGAGGAGGAAGAGGAGGAGGAGGAGGAAGAGGAGAAGGAAGAGGAAGAGGAAGAGGAGAAAGAGAAGGAGGAGGAGGAGGAGAAGGAGGAGGAAGAGGAGGAGGAGGAGGAAGAGGAGAAGGAGGAGGATGATGATGATGACGGGGGGATAAAACGACCCTCCACCTCCACCTCCAGCAGACAGCACCTGAGATCAGTTTCTCTGCCGTCCCTGAAGACGCCTCTTCTCGTGCAACGTCCGCTAACGGACAGGACGGAGCGCGTGAAAACAGCCTCGTTGGAAACTAGCGTAGCTGACAGCGGGATGTAAACAAAAAGCAAGACGCCAGGCCGAAATCCAGGGCGATTGATGAAAAAAAGCTATTTGTCGCCGCTAATCCTGAATATAAGAGACGCGAGTGTGTGTTCGGGAGCCGGCGTTACGTAACGGGGACTCTGCAGCCGCCCCGGCGACCCGACCAGGCCGAGCATCGCTCACTCAGGCTTGCAGCGGCGCTCCAAGCAAAATACCGACATAACATTTACAGCAGAGACGATTTAAAGGGTCACGCTTAATCACACCTTAATCTCTGCCTGGCAACCTTAAGGATAGGACCACTGGGAATTTATGGACTCCCAGTCGCCCTTTAGCCCTTCAGATCCAGGAAATGGGCCTGTGGAGTCCTGGGACTCGGCATTTCTAAGGTCTGAGAGTGAACACACACTCTTTGTGAGACGTCTTACAGTAAGTGGACGTGCCGCCGGCCAGGCAAGGAAATCATTAATTTTTGAAGAACAATGTCATTTCTGATTCTGTGTGTCTAAGCGTAATAACAGCTGGTACCCGACGGTTACGACTCCCAGAGCAGCATGGTTGTATGTCTCTATATGACGTGTAAATGACAGAGCTAATGTTTGTATGTCTCTGTATGACATATTTTGTGTCCCCAACGCATGGCTGCCACAAATAACAGGAAATCGGTGAGGGCTCAAAAGCGAGAGCCGCAGTCTCACTGGTTGCTCGGTCATTGTTCGCACAATCCCTACATCTTCCGTACGCATCCTGACTCGCCCCTTCGCGCCCCTTCGCGCCCCTTCGCGCACCTACGCTTCTGTTGACTGGAGACCACTGACCGGAGACCAGAGTGCGAACACCCGTCAAGTTCAGTCCTTATGTATCCTCATTTGTTCCCTACACGTCCACAGACTGGTGGCCTGAGACCAGAGACTGCAGTGTGAACCCTTGTCAGGTTTAGTCCCTATGTAGCCTCACTCGTTCCCTACGCTTCCGGGCACCACTGACTGGAGACCCGAGTGCCAACCCGTCACGTTTAGTCCCTACGTATCCTTGTTCGTCCCTAACCGTCCGGAGACCACTGACTGAGACCGGAGTCCGGAGGTCCAAAGGGCAAAGTTCAGTCTTTATGCATCTCCATTTGTTCCTCACCCATCCAGAGACCGGAGGCCTGAGACCAGAGACCAGGGTGTGAGCCCTTGTCAGGTTTAGTTCCTATATAGCCTGTCTGTTCCCTTGGCATCCAGAGACCACTGACCAGAGACCCGAGTGCAAACCCCTGTCAGGATTAGCCCCTATGTGACCTTGTTCGTCCTTAACCATCAGGAGAGCACTGTCCCAAGACCGGAATCTGGAGACCGGAGACCGGAGACCGGAGTGCGAACCCCCACCAGGTTCAGCCCTTATGTATCCTCATTTGTTAACTCACCCATCCAGAGACCGGAGGCCTGAGACCAGAGACCAGGGTGTGAACCCCTGTCAGGTTTAGTCCCTCCCGTAGCCTTGCCTGTTCCCTCGGCATCCAGAGACCTTTGACCGGATACCAGCGTGTGAACCTTTTAGGTTAGCCCCCACGTATCCCTCTTCGTCCCTCCCCATCCGAACACCCCTCGAGGTTGTTCCCGCCATGCTGTCCACATATGTCAAGCACCTGAAGCGGTCCCTTGAGGTGAAGGAGCGTGACCGGCCCCTCCACTCTACAGCGACGAGCTGTCCTCCCGCCTCCGGGCGCCTGTTCCTACCTGTTCTTTGAGTACCCGCTTGGCGTCTGGTGTTGCATTTGGGTCCGTGCAGACAACACAATGTGAATACTTGTATGTTTCTATGATGTATCGGTGAGAGGCCGAATTGCGTGCTGTTTGCTCTTTGCCGTGACCAGACAGTTCTACTCGCTGCTAGCAGGACATACCAAAAGTCGGATCGTCGAGGCGTCGATGTGACAATCCAAAAGCCATTTCGAGCATCTGCGGACGTCCGTGACTTAGAGAAGTTTTACTCGTCCCATTGCGGTACACGTTGCGACGTGCAAAGGGAACCGCAGCGGGCCACTCTTCGCCCCTCGCTGCAGCTTGGATATCTCGTTAGCTGTCGCCAAGAAAGCCGAATTCATCTCCCGTCATTTAACACATTAGCAGGCGGAATGAGGAAAATCTTCCAGACTGTAAGCGTAACTCGCTGATCTCCTCCGCCGAGTACGAGTGGCCGCATGCAGATTAGCGCCATGAATAATTCAAATGAAATACAAGGCCACTTTTAATGTAGATATCCAGAGCGGCTACATTCATGCGTCATCCTTTTCACAGTCAGCAATTTTTTTTTCCTCCTCTTTTTTCATTTTAGGTTGTGCTCTCAGCGAGGCAAGGAGAGCGAGAGAGGGAGAGAGAGAGAGAGGGAGGCAATTAGAGAAAAAGCAAAGGAGAACATGAGTAAGCATCGGCGGCGCGGCGTACCCGAGCGTGTCAGGTGGATTTCTCTTGGATGTGTCATATTTGTGACTCATCGGCGGGAGGACGGGACGGGGGGGGGAGCGGCGGTGACGCGCGACGACCGCGGCCCATCATTGAGTTTTCACCGCAGGACCGCGTAATCGGCGGTCCTGCCCCCTATTAGAATGATAATTTGCACCTGCTGTTTTGTTGGAGCCGTCTAACTCCGGGGGGTTAAATCGGATGTTTGGTCTGCGAAGCCCCGACAAATCAGCGCATTTACCGCCCGGCACAAAGACATAAATGCATATTATCGTCGTACCGCAGCGAGTACGGACGCGTTTCTGGGATTAGTATTTAATTGTGCAGCACGGGCGACAGAGTTGTATCGGTAAATTAGGTTTACTGGAAGAGGCTTTTATAAAATAATGTCGGATTGGAGCACTTCGCCGCTCTCGGCGGTTTTTAATTATCCAGCGCTGAGGACAAAACGATACGGCGCTCACCTGGCGGCGTGGATTTCCCTGTCGGAGGTGACGGGGCGCCGAAGGGGGGGCGGGACAGGAGGGCGGCGAGGCAAGGGAAGGAGCCGAAAAGCCCACGTTTTGGGCGAGGTCGAGGTCTCCACGGGCAGAAGGTCACCGGTTGGATTCCGACGGGGAGGCCCTCCCCTGTCCAGAAACACGCAGGCTAGTTGGACATGTTCGAAAGCCCACTTTGTTTCTGTGTATTTCACTGCTATTGAAATAATACCGTTCAGTTCGTGTTTATCGGTGAGCTCTCATAGATCCTACACTCCTGAACGCACCGCACTCATTCCAACGCGTCACCTGTGCACGATGTGGTACAAGCTGTAGTTTCCCTTTTAGCGCAGCAGAGGCTAATTGAGTTTGTCACCTTTCTCCATGTTCACCTGCTTTCCTTGCTTTACTTCCGTGGCTGGACGGCAGAAAGTCAGTTCAATTATGTGTCACGTCAAAGTTGAACGCTAACGTTATGTTAACTTGTATTACTTACCCGTGCATGGGCTGACGCTAGTGATACTGTTGTGTTAAGCTAATCAGCAGACCACATGCCGTCCTTTATTATCCTCCGTTTGTGTGGAATGTATCGGATTATACCTCTGGTGTACGGCTATTAGAGACCGCAGCAATAAATCCATGTAAAAGGGAACATCTGGAGACCTGGTGTTCTTCAACGGGAACACCAACCCCCCATACTTTCCCGCTCTAAACGACCTGATTCCCGAGGGGAGAACCACTCACTGTTTAGGAAAGCCTAAATTTGCCAGACCCATGAATGAGAAGGTGAATGGTTTTGTCTGTCTCTGAGTGAGAATGAGGGAGTGAAAGTTTCTCCACGTCTCCAAAGAACCTGATGGTCCCAGAACGCCGTGATGCGCCTTCTGATTCATCCCTTTTCCCAGGGGGACACAGTGTTTCGACGGCCATTATTTTGGGCAGCGAACAGAAACAGCCTGTCCTTTGAATAATAAATAACAGGCGGGAGAGATGGCTCTTATTCTATAGTTTGTTTAGAACAGAAAAAAAAACAACATTTGCCAAACAGCTTCTGGGAAAAATCTGGAATCAAGCATTGAACGTACCCTCCCTCGAACAGTCCTGCAAAAATATATATATATAAAAACTTGATTAAAGTTTAATCAAATGGAAAATATTAGATGTAAAAAATAACTATAAATAAAAAAAATAAGAAAGAAAATAATATAATAAATATAATTAATAATAATTAATTTAATTTTTCTTCATTTTTACATATTTTTCTACGCAAATATAAATATATATTTTATATATTTGTCTACACATAGATATATACATACTTTTCTACATATTTACACATTTTTTTTCTGAATATTTCTATGATTTAGATTTTTTGTCTTTTTACTTTGAACACTAGTTCACGATCTTCTGCTGTGCATTTCATTGTTTCCTTCAGTGTTGGGAATTGTCTCGTGCGTTCGTGTCGCCATGTCATCTTGAGATCCGTCTCCTCAATTCCTTTTTATTTCTTTAACATGTGAAGAAATTGACAAGAAAGCTGACTTTCTGTTTGTACACATATCAATAAAGTATTATCATATATATATATATATATATATGTATGTATTTGAGGGCCTGTTATTGCTTTTGGCCTGCTCGTGAACACCGGCGCTTCAAGGAGCTATTTTTTCTGCCTGCAACCTGAGTCTGCTGTGTCAGGGCAGACATTCGCTCGCACCCGGTTCTTTCCGGTAAAAGGACCCCCCCGGCGCGCCACGTAAGGTGCTCGCCATTTGCCTCCATGCATTAATAGGAGCATAAATAAAAATTCACGGGTGGAAAAAGGCTTTTCATGCCATGGCGCGGCAAAGCCTTTCCTCACCGGGAACCACGGCGTTGTTAAATCAGCCATGTCCTCCGCCGCCAAGCTGCCATTTGTGACGAAGTGCCTCTTTAGTATGGAGGTCGGATAAGAACAAAAGGGACCCGGGAACCCAGGGCTCGGCGAGATTTGTCACATTTCGACACTCGCTTTGCTCCGCTAACCCGTGTCACGCTGCGCCGACGTAATCCACCCCCCGTTTGAGCGAGGAGATTCACCCCCGCGGACGGACACAGAAAAAAAACAAAAAAGGATGACGGAGGCGGACGCGCGGCCTTTAATTGCATGAGTCTGAACTGTGCGGCGCTGAATAACACGGAAATGTCCACCCGGCTCAGGAGTGTCCGGAGCTCGAACCTGAAACACGCCAGGGCCGCCAAACGCAGCCGGACTCCTAAAACATAGTTCGCTCTGCGAGTGCCGCGGAGGACCTCATTCTGATTGTAGCACAGAAATGATCGCAAAGAGACCGATCTTGGTGCGTGGAGGACCTGAAGGTGCTGCTCACCTTCGTGACGGGTGCATTTGATTCCCGGTAATGGAACTCTGGGGGGTGGGGGGGGCTGCTTTTTTTTTGGTTTTGTTTCTTTTAAAGGTGTAGAATTCTGTCGTCCAATATCCCGCGGCCTCGGATATTTCATGACACGGAAACGTTTGCAGATGCAGAGTATTTTTTTTTTACATCTAACTTGATTTTTTTTTTTCTTATTCTCAACTCATTCATTCATTGCTTTGTTCGCTGTAACGCTTAGCCTGCACTCTTGGTCGCAGGGCGACCGGTTGCCAGGCAACCACAGGGCCACATATAGACGCGTTCACCCTCTCATTCACATCGCATATAGAGACATACAAACATTCGCTCCTTCACTCTTCCAGTGTCAGGTCATATGAACAGATGAAAACACATCATGTGACTCGAGGACCTGCCGTATGAACTCCTTCATGGACTCACTTACTTCTTCACTTAAACGCCAAAGAATTCCCTGTAAAATTGTTGATGCAACTGCACTTTCACACTGCCAGCACTTTTTTTTTCCTTTTCCTGCAACTGCACCTTCAGTCACTTTAGAAACAAATCAAAAGAAAATTGCATTCCAACCGTATCTACCTTGGCATAACTCGTGGTTTTTCTCTGTGACAAGTTATTTGGAATTGTTTTGTCCTGTTTCCAGGGTGGGTCTCGGAGTGACGCTGTTTCGAAGCTGTGTGAGTGAACGTATGGCAGTATTCAAGATGAAGTTGACTTTGACTCTTTGACTCTGAAAACAATCGTTCACTCTGTCTTTCATTTGTCAGATAGAGACATAAAACCATTCAGCCTCTCATTCCCGCGTCATACAAATACGAGGCAGCCGGATTGGAATTTCGTCACTTGACGACGTCTCAGCTTCTCATCCCAGAGGCTTCTTCACTTCTAGTGACCTGTGAGGAGTTTCCCAATATAACTGCTGGGTTCTGGCGGCTTGTTGTGGAACTGGAGGAGTCGATGGGCAGAAACTCGGTCTAAGAGGGTTGTTATGCTAATGAGGGTGTCGCTCGTTCGGGAGACAGGAGACACTTTTGTGGGATGACCTGGATTGGAATGTGAAAAGGTGAAGCTGAACACATGACCTGAGGCTCATGTGGACGTTAGCGGGGGTTGCTTCTGGCGGTAGATCTTTTCCTGGGTGTTTGGAGGCTGCAGAAGGTCCTGGTCGGTGTGTGCAAATCTGTCTTGGTATTGATCCGGCGTAATACGAGAGGTCGTGTCTGAGGCCCCCTCTTCTGTTCAGAGATGCTTTCTCTGTTTTGACAAAGATGACTCCTCTCTCCAACCATCCGTCTTCTCTGGCCAGCATACGGACGTTGCTGTCTCGAGAAAGAATGGCCCTTGTCCTTCAGGTGTGGGTGAATCGCGGCGTCCTGTCCTGACGTGGTGGCTATCCTGTCCTCCCTTGTCCTTGGGCTGCCGGTCTTCGTTTCGGGGTGTTGTGGGGTTCGAAATGTACCGGTAAATGGTGTTTGCTCGGAGTTTCTCCGAAGTTACCTGGGGCTGGTTGTGGCGGAGAATCTTTCCTGGTTGTTTGTTTGAGGGTGCAGATCAATTCTTCCATTTACAGAACAAGCGCCAGGACCTGGACCCGCCCACAACCCTGGCAGTTAAATTGGGAAACTCCCCACAGGCCACTGGAAGTGAAGAAACCTCCGGGTTGAGGGGCTGAAACGTCTTCAAGGGAAGAAATTTGAGTCCGGTCGCCACGACAGGAAGATTTGGACAAGAATTCACCGTGACCTGGACGACTGAGAACCTCCACAGACATTCAAATGCGAGCGTTCGCTGGCTTGCTTGTCGAGTTGCTCGGTTGGTTGCTTGTTCACGTCGGAGCGACGGCTCATTTCACACGTGTCGTCAAATCAAGGGATTTTCAGTCTCTTCTGTCTTCCTGGCTTTGGCTCCTAGCGCTAATTGGCTACGTTAGCTCTCGCCACGTCGCGACAACTCGTTGATCCCATCAGACATCTTTGCCGCCCAAGTGAGAGGACTTGAACTGTTTTCCGAAGGGAACCCGTGGAGTTCCTTTCCCGGGCGAGAGCCTCCACAAGGCGAGACGCAGAGCCGGGGAAAAAGTCACTTTGAGAAGCCGTCTCCAGCGCTAACTCTGCGGCATTATCACCTTCCCTTGGGATGCGCTGATTAACCATTCCTAACCACGGAGATTTATGTGCCGCTTCTTTTACATAATTCCTTATCTCTGCTGCCATGAATAATTCATGTGAGACTGGAGAGGAGCGAGGACGTCGGGACGTGACTCGCCGACTGTTTGTTGTTTCTCAACCTCCAGTAATTACTGTGTGTACAATTAGGGCACATTTTAACATGAGAAGGTAAATGTGGCCTGCCAGTCCGTTGATTCTTCACGTATGCACGTTAAACTCCTGGTATGATTAACCGTCTCTTCTCGCCGTGGTGCCTCTGAGCAAGGCAGCTCGCTCGCTGTGATGTTGTCAGGGCGACGCCTCAACGCCCGCGAAGAAACAAAACACCGGGATGAAGAGTCTCAGCCTTCGTCCTTCACACTATCAGTGAAATACATGAGCTAGTGAACGCTTGGATGCCTCTGTGTTCATGAAAGGGTGAACAGCTGTTTCACTCCAGATTACCTGGGAATGAGTGGGTGAGTGAATGGATGGATGTTTCTATGACGTGAATGAGTGAATGATTTGTCGGATGTTTCTATGACTTGAATGAGTGAATGATTTGTCGGATGTTTCTATGACGTGAATGAGTGAATGATTTGTCGGATGTTTCTATGACTTGAATGGATGGATGTTTCTATGACGTGAATGAGTGAATGAATGGTTGGATGTTTCTATGACGTGAATGAGTGAGTGAATGGTTGGATGTCTAAATGTCATGTTTGTTTGACATGAATGAGTGAGTGAATGGTTGGATGTTTCTATGACGTGAATGAGTGAATGAATGGATGGATGTTTCTATGACGTGAATGAGTGAGTGAATGGATGGATGTTTCTATGACGTGAATGAGTGAGTGAATGGTTGGATGTCTAAATGTCATGTTTGTTTGACATGAATGAGTGAGTGAATGGTTGGATGTTTCTATGACGTGAATGGATGGATGTTTCTATGACGTGAATGGTTGGATGTTTCTATGACGTGAATGAGTGAATGAATGGATGGATGTTTCTATGACGTGAATGAGTGAGTGAATGGATGGATGTTTCTATGACGTGAATGCTCAGATGTCTGCATGACGTTCTTGGAACCGAGCGCTCCTGGTTGGATTTTATGAGATAATGAAGGTCTTTCTTCTAATTCTTGGTTCTTCCTCTGGACCTCCTGCCCGGCAGCTCCAACGCCAGCATCCTTCTCTTCACTTTCCCTCCACAGACCGGACTGAACCATCTCAGTCCGGTCTGTGGAGGCTCTCGGTCATCCAGGTCGTGGGGAATTCTTGTGGAAATCTTCTTGTCAAGGCAACGACAGTGAAGAAGCTTCTTGGATGAGGAGGTGAAACGTCTTCAAGTGAAGAAATTCAAGTCCGGTTGCCACGACAAGAAGATTTCGAGAAGAATTCATCCCGTTCTGTCTTCTCTGACCTTCTCTGACCTTCTCTCCAAAACATCTGACATGTGCCGTCCCTCTGATGGCCTCATTCCTGATCCTCTCCATCCTCAGAGAACCTCAACATGGTCCCCCCTGACGCCAGCGAAGCGGGGAATTGTTTTGATGTCTCGGAGGGAATGAGAGGGAGAGCGGTTTCTGTGGCCCCTGCCATCGGCCGGTCCGGGGCGAACCCCGAATCTTTCGTCCGATGACAAACAGGCATGCGCCACCGGCGCCACGGTCCGGATAACAAACGGGTGGACGAGGCTGCTGAGCCACACAATTATCGAAACCGGCGGCACCGGCGATCAGGCGACGCCCTCTAGGTTACATTTCTTGTTCCTTCATTTTTGAATTCATTTTCTTTTCTCTCCAAAGCAGCAAATTACAATCAAACCCTCGCTCTCTTTGCGTTTCTTCTCCCGTGGTTAACAGGGCTCTGTCCGCCCCGGCTGCCCGTAATTGGTCCGAGTCTTCAAACCCCCCCCGGGGATCAGCTCGGAAAGTCTGAAGGTCCGCGTACATGCCCTCCGTCTTCTTTTTCCCCACTTTTAATGAGGATTGTCCTCCCAACAGGTGCCGCGCGTTACGCCGGGTCTTTCTTCTCGGGAAGAGTCTCGACTTTAAGGCAGCGGCGGAAATCTGAGACGCGGCTAAAAAGGCGCAGCAGAGCAGGTTCCGCCGCCTCGCTCGGAAACGACCGTCCCCGGGGTGGCGAAGGACTCCCTCGCAGTCAATTTGTATTCATGCACTTTACTTCAAATCCTCGTCACGTCAAAGTCCTTCATGCAAACGGATGGAAAACAACTTTATCGTCAGCATGGAGCAGACACACGGAGGAACTGAGAAGACACGTCTGTGGAGGGTCTCAGTCGACGACATCTTCTCATCGCGGCAGCTGGTTTGCGAAGACGCTCCTCAATATCCAAGGAAATCAACCAAATAACAAGAAAGTGCACGTTAAACAGTAAACCGTGACGTGCACGCAGACACGAAATGACAAATGTACGTGTTTTGGATGTGGATAACAGCAGCTGAGGTTTCTGGATACTTGAGGGCAAAATCAGTCAGTAAATAACAGCAGCTGAGAATTAAAATGGATTTAAAGGCATAAAAAACTCAATTTATAAATGTACCATATATTCAAGTTCTGAGGGTCAACAGTCCAGAGCAGTGGAGCGTGTGGAGAAGAGGTGAAGAAACAGGATCAATGGGTGGAGAAAAGTGTCAGGGGTTCTATGAGATAGAAGAACATCAGCCAGAAGGAAAGGAAAGCTGGAGGAGACAGTGGTGAGAGCAGAGATGATGGATGGTTTGGAGAAAAGACAGGAGGCAGAGCTGGAGGTGGCAGACATGAAGATGTGGAGGTTCTCTTTGGATGGAGAGGATCAGGAATGAGTCCGTCATGCTAGATGTTTTGGAGAGAAGGTCAGAGATGGTTGGGTCATGGACAGAGGAGGGAGAGTGGAGGTATTGGAATTGGAGGTCTAGATGAAGACCAGAGAGAAGATGTATGGAGGTCGTGAGCGAGGACATGAAGTTACCGTCATTTCCGGACCATAAGCCGCTACTTTTTTCACACGCTATGAACACTGCGGCTAATTTATGGATTTCTGGGGGCTAACGAGCTTCTCAGGCTGTTCAATTCCGACGCTGAAGAAGACGACTTTCATGGTTTTAGAGTGCGGCAGGAAGACGAAGATAGCCATACCGTTGCTTTTAGCCGTTGCGGCTCATATTCAGGTGCGCTCAATAGCCCGGAAATGACTGTAGTTGGTGTGAGAGGAGGAGGAGGACACAGAGAACAGGCTTAGATGGAGAAGGTTGACTGGCTGTGGAGACCCTGAAGGGAAAAGCCCAAAGGAAAAGAAGAAGAAGAAGAGGAAGAAGAAGAAGGACA
>CAAKHD010007663.1:6664-25231 GCA_901007705.1 Fistularia tabacaria
TATGAGATGTTGTCATTCTAGACAGTCGCTGTACCTGAACACCAAGAGGATACTTAAAAAAAAAAAAAAAAAAAAAAAAAGAGTTAAATTAAAAAAATTTTTGCATTTTTTTAATAAAATAAAAAAAAAAAAAAAAAAAAAAAAAAAAAAAAAAAAAAAAAGGCGTTTCATTCAAAAAAATTTTTGCCTTTTTTTTATGCGATTAAAAAAAAAAAAAAAAAAAAAAAAACAGTCGTGGTGAAAGGATTGTTGTACATGTTCATTAGCATACAGCACAAAGAACCTTCTATGGTCAGAATATTAATGTGTTTCTCAGAGAAACGTGACAAGCAGACATCTTGGCCTCTGGACCTCATGAGGAAAAAAAAAAAAAACAGAAATGGGAGGGGGAAACTATTTAATAGTATTTTGCTTTGAAGGGCTGTATGGCGAAGAAATGCTGTCTGAACTGCACAAAAAAAGAAAGTGCTTGCTAAAATGGCGCATTGCAAAAATAATAATCCTCAACTGTAAAGCCGGTTTAAGAAATACACAAACCTTTTTTTAAATTTCCAAATGTTCACACGCATCTGTGCCTCTGAACAGAAATCCGGGGATTTTAATAAGAAGTTTGATCAGCGATCAGCATTTTAATTAGCTCTAAATCATTTTTTGGTTATCTATACCGCTTATTAGCCTGTCCCAGCTGTCATTGGACGAGAGGCGGGACCGGTTGCCAGTCGATCACAGCGCCACGGAAAGACAAACAACCATTCACTCTCTCATTCACGCATCATGTAGAGATATACTGCTCACACGTCCGGGCAAATTTCGGGCCTTAAATGAAACTCCTGAAAGTTTTTGGACTGTGGGAGGAAACCATGTAGACACAGGGAGAACATGCAAAGCACACAGAGAACAACCCCCCCTCCCTTTGTTTTTGGATTCGAACCAAGGATCTTCACAGTCTTGCTACGAGGCAGGAGTGCTAACCACTGCGCCAACATGCCACCCAATTGGCTGCCAATTCATTTATAAGTGAATAAAGCGTCAATGAAATTTGAAGGAGGGTATCGATTTCTTTTTGCAATCCGGCCCCTCTCTTGAATAGAATTAGAAACTACAGAATTTTCTGTCAATCCCCCGACACCGTCTCACAGAGAACAACTACCGTAATAGAGGAGCAGGAAAGATCATCTTCTTCAGTGGACTGGCTAGCAGGTAGAAATATCTGCTTCACCTGAACTAAATTTATTGACCTTCAGTCTCCTCTTTCACAGGGTTCATAAAGTTGGCAGCTAAACTCCCTCATGCAAGTCAGCCGATCAAGGAAATTCACACCCAAGTCATTTTCAGTGAGAGTTCCAGAACGATAAAAGGAAAGAATTACTATTCAGAATGAGTCTAGGAGATGCAGAGCCTTGTATGTGTGCGAGGCCCCGGAGAAGATGTTTTGAAAGTTGATGAAATGTCATGAGATGTCTGTCAAGTTAATAAGATGCAATAGGGTTGCTTGTTTCCTATAAGCGCAAGCAGATTTGCCTGAGCTTTTGGTATGAAGTCAGTCTGTGACACGGTTTACATAAATCTTGCTTGGAGTCTTTTCGTGTTATTTTTACCTGCAAGCAAGAGTTTGTTCGGGGGGGAAGGGTGCAGCACTAGGTTTTACATCCACTAAAACAGAAATGTGAATCCATGTACCCGTTTTTGGGGGAATGCAAAGTTCACACTGTTACATCAGACTTGAAGACATATTTGAATGGTTTCGGTGCATGGCATTGCAAAGTTTGAAGAACGAAAAAAAATAGCCTCTCAATTTTATTTAGCTGAAAAAAAAAAAAAAAAAACACCACTTAAAAATGTTTTAAATCAAGGGCATTAAAATGAAGATGCCCTTCACTTAACAAAGAACAGAACAAAACTCCAAGAGGAACATTTTAGCCTGGAAAGAGGACCTTTCTAGCTGCTTTCTTAACAAGAAAACCAATATGATTTTGCTGCAGATAAGAGCAGACTTAAGGGGCTCAAAGTGTAGCCTCGTATCAGATACGAAAGAAACGTTTTTTTTACACTTTTAAGTGCTCTTTTCCGAGTGAGTTGTCAGCGAGAGGGGTTTGTCTGTCTTGGATTTATTTGTATCAGGGATTTTGTTGTTTGCACATATTGACCGACTGTAGTGGCTGCTGTCTTTGTCCGTTGTCCATTTTAAGCTGTACATACAATTGAACAATAAATCAAATTATGTACACAAATAAACGTTATCAATTTATATCGCGCCTTTGCAGCTTACAGTTTCAGAACTCTTTACATTTGATTGCTTTTACCCATTCACACTTACATACGCCTATGGGTTGCCATGCAAGGCGCTGACCTAGCCAATGAGAGATAATTGGCATTTGGTGTTGGCCCGTGGGCACACAACAGACAGAAAAGGTCGGAAATCAAACTGCAAACCTTACACTTGGAGGAAGGCCTGCTCGGTCACCTGAGCCACACGACTTTACAGCGGCTGCCAATGACAGAATATTCCATTCCTCAAATTTGGATATTACTTTTACCCGGATATTTACTCCGTGTTGGGACTACCTCTGCTGCTGTCTTAGGGATTCAATTTTCTTTTCTTCAGTTGCATATTTGTACATTTTGACGAGGACTATGAAGCATATAACTGCGTGCCAGCACAGGCTGCCTGCCTGCCTGCCTGCCCTGGACAGGCTGTGTACAGGAGACAGCGGGTAAAACAACTGTCATGTTTCTGGTCTGTAGCAGTCAACAGTATTGTGGTAGCAATAGAGATTATGCTAATTAGTAGGCAAGCAGTAAAAACAGCCTTACACTGACTGGCATGAAAACATTCAGTGTTTTTTTTTTTTTTATGCAAAAGAGAATTTTCAAAAACAGAAAAAGGCAGAAAATTGAGTGCTATAACAGCCTGGCTCAGGCTCAGTTAGTGCAATATTTTGGTCATGCACTTTTACTTCTCATTTGATGTAAATTATATTGAAATGGTTGAACAAGGATGAAAACTGCTAGAATAGTTTTTTTGTTTTTTTTTAAGATTTTATGTCTTGCAAGAATCCTACCATTAGGTATCCCTGCAGAACATCAAACATCCACGGCTACTTGTGATTCACAAACTCTTGTTCCAAGTGTGTTGTTGGGAAAAGGGAAATCCCAGAGCGTCAACTTTGTTTTTTTAATTTTTTTTTTTTTTTTTATTGCTGTCCAACAAACTCACGGTTCAATCAACAGTGAAAAAAAATATTGGTCTGAATTTTGGAATAATACTGAAAACTGTTGGCCAATCGTTGGAAGCACTGTCTGTTTTTCCCCAAAAGCTTTCGGAATGAAGCAAAATTAAAAAAAGATTAAATAAAATAACGTTTGGGCGCTTTGCAGCACAAAACACCTTTTTGTCTTTTATTTATTTCAATATAGGGAATTTCAGTCAATTTAATCCATAATATCTGCAGATAAGATAGATGTGATACCACTGAGCTACATGGGTCTTGTTCTTTTACCACCAAAAGTGACACAAATTGAAAAAAATGCGTGGGACTGACTGTGTGCATACCCCACAGCCAAGCAGACAGGCGGAGACCGGAGATTTGATCCTCACAGAGAACAGGAACAGATTTAACAGTCGCAACAAGGTACTGTAGAACATCACTTCCACCATAAGCCATCAGTCAATAATGACAGACTGTCTTAATGGATATGGAGGCCACCCTTCATGTATAATGAGTTGGAATGTCCCATAAAAACAATTCCTCTTCAGAGGAATATACAGCCGTACATCTAATCATATCGCCATATTGCTCTACAGATTAGAAGCAGGGGGAGTCTGTGTAAAAAAACAAACAAAAAAAAAATCCCATAAACTGCAAAAGATTTGTCTGACATCTGACCTGTGCCTGATGCTCCATGTTCCCTGTCAAGTTCATTCTTCTGCAGGCCACCCCGCTTAATGTGGTGCCAGAATTGCAGAGATGCCCGCTGATGAACAGACAGTTCTGCTAAAGAGCAGAGAGACAACACGTTTCGAGGGGATACTTAACACTGGGGCACAGTAAGAGAATTGTTAAATGTTGTTGTTGTTACATCCTAAAGATTTGTCACCATTACCCTGAGCTACATACAAGTGTTTCTCCAATATTGGGTTGTAAACAGTTGAATAACTGCGTCAGGCTATAATGATAAGCTTTTTCTTTTTTGTTCTACACTTGTAGCCTCCAAAAAAAGAAACAAAAACAGAGAAAGAAAAATACATTAGGCCATTACAGGTATTATGTTGTCATTCTCTGCACACACAGCAAGTAATGGCAACCAGATGGTTAATAAAGTTCTTCAGTTTATATCTTGGAATACAGTGGAATGTGTTATATATCAAAAAACACAATTCAGTATATTAGTTGGAATCCAATTGCCAAGGAACAGTGAGAAGGGGACATATCATCACCATCTTGAAATATTTGCCTGACTTATTTTTTGGCAATAATGATTTATTTGGGCTTAAAATCAACTCCTTATTCAACATCTGGTTGAGAAACCTGAAAAAAAAAAACACCAAGGCAATTATTCTAAGACGGTGACAATACATGACTTGTCCTTTATGAAATGAATTTAAATAGATAGCTACCATGGGGGCTGGGTGCGTAAGCATGTGCACCTGCAGATATACAAATAAAAGGTGGATCCAGCTGATGTCAATATCATTTCCAATATCTTCTTGAAAGTATAAATAACTACATCTTGTTTCCATTATCTACAGTATTAGGTGGATGTCTGAGTAATTTTGGTATGTTGTCGATTTACTGAGAGTTTTCCCTCAAAGTGGAGAAACATGAAGAACCATTTATGTCACTGCCTGCATACCAATGACAGCGGCAATGAAGATATTCACCATTATTTCTTGATATTTAACAAATAACACCGAAAGACGCACAATGGTATTTAGTTAAACCCTTGCATATACACTTTCTGTGATTTAAGCTTTGGTCCAAAGATGGAAATGGAGGTGATTGGGCAAATTCTATAATCTGTTGCCCAATGGCTGTTAAGTCATACGTGGAGATTTGCCAGTGTGAACATTGCAAAGCATTGATTTAGCAATATTTACAGCCAACCTTGAATATGAGCTCTGTGATGAAAAGGGAAACACAAAAACTAAAATAAATCACATAAAAAGCTCTATGACAAACGATGGTTATGAATACGTAAACAAATTAAGACAAGTTCTGTGACAAATGGTGGTTTGGAAATAAAGGAAATATGAAGTTCAAGCACAACAAACTGGACCATTTCATTTTCATATAAAAATTGCTTAGGGTGCTGAGCCATTAGGGTTATTTTTGACATCGCCTGATGACTGGTTATTAACAGAGCCGCAACAACAACAATTTTGTCAACATTGTGTTTTTTCATGTATTCTGGACTCCTCATTTAAATAATAGTGATAAACCATTTTTTCCAGGGTTGCTATAAAACTGGCAACACAGACAAGATGTTGCGACTTTGTAAGCAATTAAGATAAATTAGATATTGACCCCCACAGGAGCAAGAGGGAATTAGATCTCTGAAAGTTGGTTAAGCCCTAGGTGGCTTCCCCCCGTCATCCGCCAGAGGTAGATATCCCTGGTAGGATTAATAGAAAAGGGTACTAATCGCATTCAGGTGAAAAGAATCATTGAATGGTGGTAAACAGTTCAGGGGGGCTAATGGGCTCTGAGTTTCCCATTGATTGGCTGTCTGGTGCTCGTGGTTAACAAAACATTTCCCAGCAGCCCTTTTTCCAACAGCTACATCTTAAAAATGGCAAGTATGCTGCGTGTGTGCACACCGGTGTGTGTTGTACTTGAAAATAAAAACAGGCAAAAATATTAAGACACAGGCTTAGATAATTTCAACATGATTTAACAATTCCTGGTCTTTCATTTCCTTGGAAATCCATGCAATTGAAAAATAATGTCCTCACAGCGATGTTGGTACGATTGCACAGCCTCCCTAGTAGTCTTTCTGCCAGCTAAAATTATCCCTGATGTTTGCATCTATTCCTTCTTCAGAGCAAGATAAATATTGCCGGTCTGGCTTCAGCTTGGTTCTTGGCCAAAAAAGAAAAATGCTCCGCTCTCCCAGGGCGGGTGAGGCAATAGAGCTATATGTAGGATTATCTGCGTGCGCTGTGCAACTTATGGATGCTGTAGATACTAGATAGCACTTTCCTTCCAAAAGAACGGGGTTTATCTCTACACAACCTGATTGGTGGAGATGGCTTTCTTTGTGCAAATGTCATGGGTGACATTTTGAGACGTCCTGCTCGAATGGGATGTTTTGAGTCAGGCAGTGCAATAGTTCAAATGTTGACAAGAGGGGATACACGAGTCCCGAAGACAGCATATCCCTCAAGTGAAAAATGTTTTTAGATTGGATCCACCATATGCCAAATGGAACAAGATTATGATGCACCGTTTTTTTTGACTGCTACTGGCATTGTGCTGGTTATCACAGAATATTAAATGTGCATAAGAGTCGACGTTAACGGTCTGTCGAAATGCACTTATACTTACATTACAACCTCATTATTCTCTCTGTGGGTGCCATACAGAAGTGGATTTCATAGAATATAAATCAGAAATAAATCTGCTTTGAAACGACATTTTCCCGAGAATATTTGACATTTTTTGTGTGTACATGAAACACTCTTAGCACTGAAACCTGCCTCAATATACTGGATCTCAGTCATACAATATCAGAGATTTTTCCTTTGGAGAGGTCAGAAATCAAGACTATTGTTGAGATACCGGTATTATTGACAGCCTCACACTTCTGCTATTGTAATTAGGCCCACAGAGACGTTAAGAACAAGCTGTGGAAGGAGATATTATTACTCTCTTAGTCCTGTCAGGAGTCATGCATCTTGTCTCAGGTGGATCCACAAAACTAATACAAATAAAACACACACACACACACACACACACACACACACACACACACACACACACACACACACACACACACACACACACACACACACACACACACACACACACACACACACACACACACTTTGAAGTGTAAAACACATTATTAAAACATAAATGTAACTTGTTATTCACTAGACCTTTGTACCTGTCATTAATGGACCTAAACAGGAAATAAGATATTTAATGATGAGAACATAAAAAAGAAACAGTGTTTTCAGAGGGGAATATTCATGCAAGATAAAAGACAATGTTTCATTCAGCATTTGATATAGTTGCTGACTTTTGATGGTTCACGCCATTTAATTTGCTGGATTAAATCGCTGTTGCTTGAGGCTGCCTTGATTCACTGACAAGGCCAGAACGCATTAGAAGAAGGGACAATAAAATTCATAACCATGATAAATAACAACTATGGAATACAACTTGCAACTACAAAAGTTAATGCTGAGATTGTGAAGAAATTGTTTTCCCAAATAGTAAAAATAAAAAACGGAATATGACTGTGACATATCTTTAAGATTGATTTTTTATTTTATTTTATTTTATTCCATTTATTTTCAAATTGTATTCTATTTATTAACAAGCCAAATGATGAGCTGTTTTGGCACTGACACATTTGCATTTGGGCATACAAAGCAAAAGAAAATATGCAGCAAATATCCAATACCTTTATTGATCTAGAATATACCTACCCATCACACTGCAAATAAAGTAGTTTGGAAACTTATTTTTTTAGCTTTAAAAATTGAAAATAAAGTGATGTACAAAAGGAAAGATGTGTTTGCATCAAAGTTGTACATAACAATTACAAGGGTTACTATGGGAACGATGTTTGTTTTCTTTCAGGTTTTTTGCCCCTGCATTGAATTATGAGATTAAATACAGCCACATTTTCACATTAACATGAGTATATGAACAGTGAAAACCATCGGCTTTATTATTGAATTAAAATCTTTATTGTCCCATCATTATCTACGGGAGTGTGAATTTTCATACCAAGCAAACAATGCTATACTATTTTTATTGATATAGATCAAATCTTACTCCAGCCATGGATAATTATTATTTATAGCAGTTGTTATAGTTACAGATTCTGCATATTCCAGAGTTCTTATTGTACATTATCCAAGCATTGCATAGAAACCGGTGTGCCAACTTCAATGTATGATCAGATCTAATAATATTGAGAATTTAAAATTCCTTTTGAGTGCAACAATTTTTTTCTGTGACGATATGATGAACGACATCACTATCAAAGACCAAGATCAAACTTGTCCATTTAGCACTTTGAAACAATGTCAACACTGCAATCTATTGATTCCTGGTAAAGGAATAATTTGCCAAATGTACTAATTCGAGATCATTCACATGCATTTAATTTCCCTTTCACAAGGCATTATTTTCACTTTAACATTCAAGAGCGTAATTACTAATGGGTCGAATCCTTTCCATCCCACAAGATCTGAATGCTGTAGAAACATTCACTGCTGCTTACTGCACATTATAATTCTACTCAACCCAGCTCTGGCCAAGCAAATGCACCTTCAGAACAGCAAACACACAGACACCATAAGTCTTGCAACATTCTTGCCATCGAGGTCTGTAATTGAAAAGCCCATAACATAGGGTTACGTTTTTAACTCTTGCACCAATAATATTTATCTGTCTAATTCATTGATCCACATCCTTGCAATCAAAGTTCTTGGGGTCTGTGATTGAGTTGGGCACATAATAGCAGCGCGAAAGATTCAGGTAGGAGCGCTGCACATGGAGCAGAATAACAGAACAGCAGGCATCGTATGCAGGATCAACCGCGCCGAGGGGGGGCAGGAGATCCCAAAGTCATGACATAAGATGCCGCGGAAGACTGCTGAGAATGACAGCGCTAAAATCCTGCGGGACTTCTAGTTCGAGACCAACAGAGCGTTGATGGCTTACCAACCAGGCAGCATGCTGATCGACAACAGAAGAGGGCAGTAGTGATAGACGTAAAAATACAGGCGATGGCAACATTATCAAGAACAAACGCAGGAAGCTTAAAAACATATCAAAAGCTGTTAGGAGCTAGAAATAATGGCAAGAGAACAGACAACAGTGCAGGTAGTGACATTTGGAATTCTGACCTCCCAAACTGGGAGATGGCTCCAGCAACTCCTCCAACAGTCAGATATATCCACCCTATAGGGCCCTCAAACCCCCTGGGGCCCAAAAAAATTGTGAAAAGACATTTCAACCTCAGGGATATGGCTACAACATAGCAATCATTGAGGTCAAATATTGCTGAGAAGGAAAATATCTAGCTAAACTAGTTGATAAAGACAAATGACCTGCTCTGGATTGAGCAGAGATGAATTAAGTGAAATCCCATCAGACTGTGTTTTGTTTTGTAAAACCACAGGGCGTTTGCAATTATCACGGCTTGTGGAACCATTCAAATGTTGACCCTCACCATGTATAGCGAAGTCACCGAGTTCACCTGATTCCCTGAAAGTAGTTTAGGATTTTATTATCCAAGGCAAGACAAGGGAAAGTGATTTTTCATAATGATGTGATTAAACTGCACTGGGAAAAACTCCCCACTTGGGAACCACGAGGCAATGAGTCTTTGATTAAATTATACTATGCCATCTCATGTAAAAGAAATGAACACGACGAACATTCTCAACGCAAGGGATATAATGTATTCCATTTATAAACGTAAAGTTAAATTTGGGGATTTTATACTCTCTCCTAGCATTACAATATTGTTTTCCAGGGTTATATAGCAGTAATAATAATAATAATAATACTACTTTTGAACCTTAAGATGATCAATTTGTTTTGTACAACAGCAGTCAGGCCAGCATACAACTCTAACCGGCCAGAGCTGTGCCACTACCTGCAACCGTCACTCGCTCACGTCCCTTTTCTCCGGTCCTCCCCAGTTTGTTACATTTTTTTTATCCTTTTACTGTTGTTGTCTGTCCTTTTTTCTCTCACCATTTATATTTATTGTTATTGTTATTGTTTAATGTCTTTTGAGAGCTGTCCTCTGCAACACCCGAATTTCCCCCATGGGGATCAATAAAATATTATCTTATCTTCTCCTTCTTGATGATATAGGCATATGGTTTCACTTAACATTGCAGTATTTGGGGCCAGCAGGGGTCACTTGGAGGTTAAAGGAGACACATTTGCAGATGTTGAAATGCTTCACTGTGTTGTCAAAACACCATATTTGCCAGCATTCTGGTTGGACTGTATGAGGCATGGCAATTGTGACAATGACGAAAGACGAAAAATAAAAATGTAAGCTGACAAGCTTGCAACCTCTCACTTTACGTTTGAATTGGCTCTCCAAAAATGCTCGAACAATTTTAACAAATGGAAATAATAATGATAATTCTGCACCAAAAATGAAAGGGTCCTTCTCTTGCCCATGCAACAACCCTCTATCATGCTTTGTGAAATCCGACCAGGACATTCTTTCGCGGTTTAACAATAACAGGGAGACTGGCAGTTAAACTGCATGAGAAACATATCCTCCCTCTCGTCGTCCTCCTCAGAAGTACCCCTAAACATTGTTTTTTCCTCCGAACACACTTGAGTGCCCCGATGAAGTGCATTCCTATTCTCTAAAACTGTATCAAAATAAACACAAATCAAAAACAATTTTGCTGTGACAAAAATTTTCAAGGCAACAATAAATCAGATGTTGCTATGAGCAATGACGTGTCCCATTTTAGAGCAGAGACATTAACAGTCTCCTTTATTTTGATGCTGTCCCCCTCGGGCACGGAGTAATTTCTTTAAGCAACTCTAAGATTTTGCACCTAAACTGCCAGTCCAAATATCAGCCCGATGTCTGCTGAAGGACTGAATTCAGAACAGTGGGGGGTTGAAGTTGCGGGGCTTTATCAAACCCCCCGTGTCAAACATTCAACAATGTCAGCGAGATCACTTATAGCGCCACAAAATGTTTGATGTTCATCATTGTAAAACGACCTACAGTCGACTATCTATCATAATACATGCCACGAAACATAACTCCACCCTCGCAAATAATCCCTGAATGCAATCTGACAACTACATGAACAGCTGCTGAGAGCTGGAGGTACTTTTTCAATGCTGTGATATCCTGTGGTGATGCTTTCTGTTTGGACAATAAATCATGATGTAAAATCATGTGTGACGGCCTAGAAACGTTGGTCTCTCAGTGTTTCCCTGATAAAAGCTGCTTCGGCCTGCAGGTTTGTTTGTCGTTGTTTCTTTTTCATTCGGGGGGGAAGGGTAAGACTTTCAAACATATGCCGGTTTGGCAGTGTTTCTCAACTTTGAGTTAGCTCTCTCCATCCATTACCCAGGTCTCATCCCCGTCTCCCCCCAATCAATTGCAGTGAAGACTAATTGTCTTCCCTGAATATTAATGCAGATAAATATTCATTGTTGTGTAATAAATAATGCATGCATGCCTGTGAATGTCAAACAGCAGGCTGCATTTAACTGGGCAGTTGAAAACCATTCTACAGGATCTGTAGTGAGCCATAGATGAAAAAGGCCCAATGAATTAACATTTATGAGTGCTATTGCAATGGTATGACATTCAACACCGAGTCTCAATGTTGATCTCACACACAGCAGCCAATTATCGAAATTCTCTCTTTCTTTTGTCTGTCTTTCACTTCATGGACGACGGTTGAGAGTGTGTTTATTTTCACAGGTTCATTCACAGCAAGAGCATTTAGAATGTAAAATGTATCTGAGTGTTTGGGGGTTTTCTGCATTGTGTCACATTACTCAGACACGGTTTTCTCTGGGCTTGGGAATCACTTTGAAGTTCTCTTTTTTATTATCATATTCTTGTATACATGTTTTTCTTCTGCCAAGTAAGTAACTAAAATTTCGAAAATTAGTTTGAATAAATAATGAAAAAGGTGTACCGGATAAGATGTACTTTCCTCTGCTATTTTTCTTGGGTTATTAGTTGACCGTTTATTTTTCATCATTAGCACTGTGCCTGGGATCAGTGCAGTGCTTTAATGAGCGAGATTCTGCTGTGGGGCTTGGAAAATTTATTTTTGATGGACGGCACTTTGTGCAAAGCGGCGGCTCGCTGGGCTGGATACTGCAGCCAAGCAGAGTCCTGCATGTGTTTAGAGAGGAAGGGTTTAAGCAAGCTAAAATTCAATTGATAACAATACATCACGTCCAAACAGGGAATTTTCACATGCAAAATCCATAAATTCACGTGTGTATAATGCAGATATTTTCTCAAAATCCTGCTTTAATATCAATAAACCTACAGCCATTCATTGCATGGTTCATTCAAATCTGTGTTTTCCTTATTAATGGTTTCTGAGGCTTCTTTAAATGCCTGTAAGTGGTCAAGTTCTTTACAGCAGAAGATTTTATGAAATGAATTATCACATTTACTAACCAAGTCCTAACATCTCAGAGCTACAGGTCAGGGGGTAGGAGAGAAACTATAAAATAGATGAATATCTATCAAACTTCCATATCAGGTGTAACAGTGGAAGCAAGCGTAATGAATATAAAAAAGGGCTGGCACAAGAATATCCCCACAAACGGGTTGCGGTTTCCCAATTGTTCCAGGAGTAAGTGTGGGACCACGGTGCCCTTGAGCAAGGCCTTGAACCAAAATTGGTTCCAGTGGAGCAGCTGAGTTACAGCGGAGCTTGTTCTCACACAACCCTGGCCGAATGAATAGAAGAAAGTAGCATAAAGCTCCTTGATGATAACCCCACTGAGAAGCATGATTTAAAAATCAAAATATCAGAAAATACATTCACTTCAGGTCAAAAAGGTTTCAGTTTTGTACAATGTTCAAAACTAAGTTTATTTTCTTGTATTTTCTAATACTGCCTTACAGATAGATCTTTTTACACTTATTTGAAACCATTCCATGGGATACAAACCTAATAAATTTTTCAAAATTTTCCTTATTTATTCATTTCACTAACAAATGTTGGGGTTTGCATGTTATCACTATTAGAAAAAATATATACGAGAGTCTGACCGCGGGTTCGAATTCAACTAGCTCTGAAGTCGACTGCAACTGCCCAGTGGGTCAAACTTCGAGATCAGTTTCAATGAAGTGCTGCAATGAAAAGGTGCAGGTAAACATTGACCCACCAATTCTATCTGGATTCTTCTCAGGTAAATACCTTGGATTGCAATGCACATAGATTTAAGTGTTTTCAAATTAGGTTTCCGTCGATAAGTAATCTTTGTCGTGATCCCAGCAGCTTCACTGAGCACTGTGGGGTTGCTTCTTGCACGTTGTCTTGGCAATTGCTCTCCCTGGCTTCGGGAATCGGGGAAATTTAGACATTAAGACATGTTTTTCTCTTAAGCTTCACATTTCCTTTCATAATATCTAGCGCAATATCACTTCTTTGAGGCATTCGGCTGTGATTGTGAAAAGTATAATGGACTTTCTTCCCCTGCAGTCGAGGGCCAGAAGAACGAAAACACACACACACACACACACACACACACACACACACACACACACACACACACACACACACGTTAACTTTGAATTCAAGGTGAAATGTGGGGCAATAGCAGGTAATTTGGGGATTTCTTTTATGATTTAACTGACAACTGTAATTTTGGGCACTTGGCTGTGATCGCCTGAAGACTGTCCACAATCCCCCTCTGCCACAGTCAGCTCCCTCCCACTCTTTATGACAAAACGGAGTGCTGCTCCTTGTTCACACTTCATTACCCTCAGTAATGCGGCAGTACAATGATGTATGGAACTCTTCACACTCCCAGACTTCCCTCTGGCAGAAATAGTCCAACGAACTTGTAAATGGGCTACAACAAAAGTGTCCCAAACCCCATGCAGCAAATCTGAATGTCTCTGAAGGACTGAAAAGAGATTGGGGAGACTTTAGGACACTTATGAATATATCTATGTTTTGTTTTTGGTTTTGTTTTTTGCCACAGCAAGACAGAATACACATGTGTGTGAATGGGAGGGACCCGAGTGGAACGGTGAGGCTCACGGGGAGTAGAGATAAAGAAGGTGGAGGATTTTAAATACCAAAGGTCAACAGTCCAGAGCAACAGAGAGGGAGGAGAAGAGGTGAGGAAATATGTGCAAGGAGGTTTGAACGGACAGAGGAAAATGTCAGGTGTGATGTGTGATAAAAGAGAATCAGCCAGAATGAAAGGAATGGTGAAGACGACGGTGGGGAGAGCAACCGTGGTGTTAGGTTCAGAGACACAGAGGGGAAAAAAGCAGGATAGCAGAGATGAAGATGTTCAGGTTCTCTTTGGGAGTGAGGAGGACGGATAGGATCAGGAACAAGTCCATTAGAGGGAAAGCTCATGTTAGATGTCCTGGAGATAAAGTCAGAGGGATAGTGAATATCTGGGTAGGAGGATGCTGAGGTTGGAACTGCCAGGCAGGAGGCCCAGAGGAAGACAAGAGAGGAGATTTATGGATGGAATAAAAGGAGGACCTGAAGTTAGTGAGAGAAGGTTGAACCAGAGGAGAGTGTTAGATGGAGGCAGATGAGTCGACACGGCGACCCCTGAGGGGATCAGCCTGGAGAAAATAAGATTTTTTGCAATATTCTAGGAGGTTTCGTTATGTAAAGTAAAATCCTTTACTTACTTACTTACTTAGTATACGTATGCATTTTGGGAAAACGACAAGTTAAAACATTTTACTTTTTAAAACCAGAGGTCTACTTTTGTTAATTGGAAATACTTTTGATCGAATTTTCAGTTTACCTACCTTTGAGGAGTTCTATAAATTGTCAAATATTAAACCAACGGACTAATACATGGACTCATTCCTTTAAGATTCGTACGTTTACTTGATGCAGAGACAGCGGCCAAAAGAAAGATACCAGAACTTTCTCTGATTCCTGTGTAACTCTGTTTATGATAGGTTATGATAAACTCTGCTGTGTGAGGAGGTGAAACACAAAGTTTTTTGGGCCCCGAATTTCAGTGATTGTGGACTCCTCTGCTGTTGTGTTTGTTAGCTGTAGAAATGGACTCTGCTCACCCTTGAGACAATACCTTGATGTGGAATTCTTCAATACCCCTCAGTTTGTTTGTCTTTTCCAGAACCTTCTTTGTACTTTCAATTGTCAAAGGCCAAAACTTCATATCTCTTGTTTTATTGGTAGGAGATTTTGTGAGTTTTGATATTACAAGGCAACGAAAATGATTGCATTCCCATCTTGTGTCTTTTAAAATGATAATAAGCTGAGATTACGGACTAAATCCTGAAGCCAAAAAGTTAATTTCTTTCATTAGAAGCAAACAGCAGCACAACATTCTTTGCTGCTTTCTGACAAAATGCAAAACTGTTAAATGGGTTGGCAGAATGTTTAGAAATTCACTCACCAACAACTTGAACAGTAATGAAATGCTTAGCTCCGAAGGCGTGCAGACGTGTCTTATGTGGTTCTTTTGCGTTCGTTATATATTCCGAAAAAAATACATCCAAATTCCAAAAACCTGCAGTCTTCGATTGTTTTCTTGTCGGGGCAAATCTGAAATGCTCCAAGAATACAAACAATCTGACTGTGAATTCTCAGGGTCAATAATGAAAGCCGCCGTTGAGAAATACCTTTGATGGAGTAAAATCCAGTGAAATCCTTTTTAACCAAAGGCTTTTTTCAAGAATAATGAACTTCTGCGAGAAAATAATGGGAATCACAGAAGAAGACATGCTCATTAATTGGTTGTGCTGTGTTTGTCGGGAATGCTGAGTCACAACTGAATTGATGTGTACAGCTGAATGCTTTAGTGACGCAGAGTCTGGAAGGCGTATGGATTTCCCTTTTAATAACAATGGAAACCCATTACCACAAGATGGTAATAAATGAATTCCATCCCCAAACCCTTTGGAGGTGTTTCGTGCTTCCACCCTATTTCAAAAGAACTTTGAGAGTCAGTAAAATTGGGAACCAAAGCTATGAATGGTCCTTTTTCATGAAACTGCTGGCATCACCAGGGAAAATCATTATCAGGTGACTCAGGTGTAAATACAGAAACTAATTGCAAATAGCCCACTATTATCCAGTTACGTTGAAGTTGTTTGTGCAGAATACGTCAATCAAAGATCCAGTCGTGAAAGATGAACAACCCAACAGTGACAACTTACAACAACCAGCAATGCTATAAAAGAAATGATACAATGTAAAGATATATATTCTCCCATGGCACTTCTTTAGATGTGGAAAAGTGACATGAATATTGTCTGCATAGAAGTCATGCTGTCAAAGAAAACCCAGAATGCATGCGCGGTCATGCAGTGGGTTTTGTGCGGCACAATCTTTAGGTTCACTGCAGCAAAATCTAACGCAACAAGGAATGGAATCCTTTGTAGACTCATTTACAACCTCGATGTGATCTTGAATTAGATTGAAACTTTTGTGGAATCTCTTGAGTCCAGTTTGTCAATGTGCCAATGTTTTATATAATCATGCTTCAATATAATACATTTATCTGTCAGTCTGTTAATTGCTTTTACAAGTGAAGCTGTGCATGAAATATTATTGGACGGGGCCATTCATGTGAAAGAGATCCATGATCACGCTCTCTAACGTAGTTGGCTATATCCTAAAATGAATTGTTGAAATGAGGTAATTTGAAATAATTTGTGGGGGAAAAAAAAAAAAAAACGAATTCTGAAGTGGGATACTCTTTAATCGCGATGAGCTCCATTATGTTTGATAAATTTTATGTACTGGCCACTGGCAGCTATAGTTCGAGGCTTGCTAAATATTACATTTAAAAAACACGTCCAGTGTAACTTTAGTAAGACTGATGTACTAATATAAAGTATAAAATCACAGCTCTATATCAGCTGATATTGTCATGCATCTCAAATGATGTTAGATTGAGCTGCCATTACCCTCAGGCATTTATTGTTAAAGTTCTATGCATGTAACCAGACCATTTCATCAAGTCAGGTAAATAACATCTTACAAAGGGGATAACTAAAACTCTTTTTTCTTTGTTTCTTGGGAATAGAAAACAATGGTTACCTTGAGACTTCAGGGGGTAGAGGCAGGGTGAGGCTGGCAGGTCTTTCGGGTTTCCTCGGTATTTGGACGGCCTAAATGAAAAATCAGCACGAAGAAATAAATTAAAATATTTTTTAATATATGTTTTCACTCAAACATCCAGATCTTATTTGTAATCCTGGCTATTGTATTTCATTTCATTTACATATTTATTAGGGGAACGTGTACAAATGCATCAGCCTCAAATAACAGCAAAATTGGTTGCACCACATTCTAGCTGGATAGCCAATTTCCATCTGTAGTCCCATGGAGACAAAAAGGAAAGGAATAAAAAAATAAATAAAAAATAAAAAAGAGAACAGCAGCAATTCATATCATACTTGTACCTAGTAATGCAAGACATCACAATATTACAACCCCTGTTCATCCACGCACCAAGACAACAAACAGCAAATCCATCCATATATTGACCAAACATTAAATTAATCCAGTCGATGACCAAAAGCCACACAGATATCTGAAGTGCACTTTATCCAAAATCCTCATCCAAAGTCCATATACTGTCTAAACTGCTTAACATGTTCACTATTAAGCAAAAGCTTAAAGTGCAGACTAATTCCATATCCACGTCTCAACAATACATCAAAATCACCCATACATCATCATCATCAAGCTCATCATAATACACAGATAATAAAACCATCAATTCAATGTCCATTTCAAAAGATGGACAGCTGCATTTAAATTACACTTATATAGGGTGACAGTTTGCTGATGCCCCCTTCTGTCTCACTGTGACCTTAGCTGACTGACTATTGATCTGTGTCCATCAAAATAAAAGTCAGCGTAGACGACCGTAGATGCAAATGCGATCAGAATGAAGGTATTGACCTATAATATCTAGATATTGAATTGTCAAACAGCAGGCGGGACTATTACAAAGGTTATCAAGAGACGTCCGTCATGGGCGAGCGCCAGCTCAACTGAGCTGGGATCCCATACTGCTGCTGATCCCTCCATTAACCTACAAAGGCCTCTAACAACAGCCACATGACAGCATTACAGTGAGTTTTATAATAACATTGTTGTCCGAAACCCAGTGCAGACAGAAGATAGGATGATAGTTCAGTTCGTGAAGGGCAGAATTTTAATTTGCACTGCACTTCTGTAGTTTGTAATAAGATATTTCAATCAAGATATTTTTTTGCTCTTGAAAATAATTATGCATGTCCAAGCCTGATGGAGAGGATTTGCCAGGCTAAAATCCTGACGGATAGCTCGAAAAGGATAACTGGCAATGATTATAATGATGATAATAATGATAAATCGAGGGATTATTAGGATTATTAGGATTGGACCGCACTATATTGTTGTCAATGTAACATAAGCAAAGACTAATCTAATTCCGTGAGGGGCTTTCTTAAAAGCACAGAACTATAATATAGAAATAAAACAGCTCACAGTTGGAGCCTAATAAGAACACTGATACCCAGCCTTATCAACAGAATAAAAGATAGAATAATACGTTACTTACACACACACACACACACACACACACACACACACACACACAACAAGACCGTGGGATATTCTGCCCTTAGATGATC
>CAAKHD010007663.1:25251-53764 GCA_901007705.1 Fistularia tabacaria
CGTACACAACGCCCCACCACACGCACGAGGCCACGCGAAAAAGACATGAGGAGCACACAAAAACAAACCACACTCACACCAACACACACACGCACACACACACACACACACACACACACACACACACACACACACACACACACACACACACACACAAATTTGCTGTTGGACTAAACAAGACCGTGGGATATTCTGCCCTTAGATGATCCCAAAGAAATTATGAATTCTGAAATTGATAAGTAAAAAAACAAACTCAAAATTAGAGAAAGGGAACTTTGAATTTAACCATCAGCCAATTAAAAGTACAAAAAGAGAAACTTCTTGAATTGTTAAAACCATAACTCTTTCCCTGCCACGAGGTTACACTTCTGAGTTCCGTATGACTCAAGAGAAGAGACGCTCTGCATTTTTGTTTCTCCTCTAAGTCTGACAAGCAGCAAAACAGCCATGACTTCTTGACCGCGGTGCCTTTTTTTTTTTTTTGCGCCCCGCCTCAATAAGGAGCCGTGCATTTTAGTGAGAGTGTAATTCAAAGTGCCTGTGTCTCAACAGATGGGCTCTCGAACAATTACATATTAATCTCTGTGCTCTCGTCCATCAGTGTCAAGCGTAATCATTTGTCCCCTGTTCACTATTTTATTCTCTCTCTCACTCAAGGCTCTGCGTATGACTGACTGACTGACTGACTGACTGACTGACTGACTGACTGACTGACTGATCAAAGGATCTGATGTAGCTAAAAAGCCAGTCATATTGAGCCGGCTTTTCAGAAATAAAACCCAATCATGTTACAGCCTTTATTTCTGGATTTGTGTGAGGAATGTCTGATTTTATCTACAGGAGTCACATTGGATTCGGCACTAAATGTGCCAGTGTAGTTAATTTCAGCTCATCCCAGCAGTGAGCCACATTTCATCTTGTTTCAAGTAAAACTTTGTTGTATCGCGCTCTCTTTGTTCTGCTATACTATGTGTCATATTAGAGCCTGAAATGTGCAGCTCATAAACTTCACATGTGGCTTATTTTTTTTTCCCCCCTCAAATCAATGATTTGCCTCTCTTTCAAGTGCGCAAGTACAATGGGAAGTCATTTGTTGCTGGGTTTCTTTGCGTTCAGTGGAGTAGAAAGATGATGGGGACTGACAACACCATCTTTTGATATTTGCATGTATCCGAAGTCTTTGTTTGGTTTGTTCGCAGTGTTTTTCGTGTGTGTTTGTGTCAAAATTAATCCCTTGGTTGCCGATGGATTTGCACGTAATCAAAGAAACAGCACATTTCATTACTCATGGCTGGGTCTGACAGAGGCCTGCAAATCAAATCATCCAAAAGGGTCTTCAACCATCACAATCCTTCCAGGGCCTGACATATTCACTCTCTTGGAGCTCAGTAAAGACTCAACAAGTTTGTGACCGGATCTTCAATTCATAATCTGCATTCCACACCTTTCCAGAGCAGTTACTCTCTATTGATATCACATCACACATTAGCACCCGACTTATTATCATACCCAAAGGTGGAACTGTGAATCAAAGGCAAGGATGTACTGTTTAATATTTCTGCCTCATTACAGTACAAGGGCTTTTGATTACTGGCCTTCGTGTGCCTCTGTCAATTTGAGGCAGCAATGTCCTCTGCTGTTTTAGCAGGAACTGCAATATTAATAGCAGTGGATTTAAATTCCTGAATCAGAGAAGCCAACAGCGAATACCAGACAGTACAGCACCTGTAATTGGCCTTCATATGTCACCTACTTGACATTATGTAACATGTACTCCCTTCGGGAAATCCACTGTATCTATTAAACTTATCTAACTGTCTGTATCAATCTCACCTTTGCGAAGTAATGACTCGGTATTTCAATTTGGAGTTTTATTGAGTAACAAAGCCTTTCCGGCTGAATTAGGCAATTCTAAAAATTTCCTATTGATTTACTTACAAGTTCTACTTGCTCAAAAAGAGGACACGCTTGCTCCAAATCTAAAGCCTCCCTTAATGCCGGCCATTTTTCGAAGGCTCGGGAAAAACGCTTCGTTGTAAAATCAGTGTTTTATGTATCTATACATCAAGCCCCTCTAACAAGAACCTCCGACAAATGTCACGAGTCCATGCTTGACTAAATGCATCACATATCAGTGAGCTCTTAGGGCACAATCCAAAGCCTTCGTCAGTATTATGCGTATGAACTCATTATCTCCCCCAGTGATTTGTGCAGATGTCTCGCTTAACCCTTAACTATCTATTACTGATAAGATACAATGAATGTTATTAGAATCTCCATCTCTGCAGTTTTGCCTCTACATTGCTAAATTGTCTGTTCTTTAAGCAGGATCAAGACAATTTAAAGGAAGAGTTTATTTACTAATTACATTCTTCTTCAAAAGGGCATAATATGAAATATTTAGTTTATGATATTTGGTTAGAAAGAATTCAGTCATATTGGGGAATTTCACCGGTTCTCTACTTCTTTTTATAAGCGAAGTGCATTTTCTTCTATTTCGGAGGGCTTCACTATGCCAATGTTAGGTCGAACTGCAAAAATACAAATGTTGACTGTTTCCGTGCGTAAACAATTTCTGTTATGTTGGATTAGTTGTTTTGATTCATTATTAATGAGAATTACTGCCAGCTGATTAGTGACACTTTTGGAGGAAGTCTTTTTGTCCCTTGACTCATATTGCAGGAGCAGATGTTACCTGGGACAATTCCGCAGTTGTGCAAAGCAAAGCCAACAAGTGTTTAAGCCTTATGCCAGATGAAACGCTCAGTAGAGGGTGCCGGCAGGCTAATGACAACTGGATGTGTGTCATTAAAGAAATACAAATATCCTCCTCTGTGAGGTTATGTGTCGTTGTCATGGCAATTATTTCATAGAATTGCAGTCCATTTGCAAAGTTCGGAGGTAATCAATGAACACTTCTGTGAATTAGAACAAGAGCTGTTAAGACTCCCACAGAGCTTCAGAAAATCCCCTCAATCTGTTGTTAAATGACATTACTGCTTGTACAAAAGCCGGCCACAGGCAGATCAAACTGGGGTCCTGGTAAATACAATCATGATTCCATAAACATTAAGATACCTATTAAAAAGTCCCAAAATAAAGAAAAAAGAAAGGTTCGGGACGCATCATTCCAAGCTTTGTGTCAATGAGGCCGCACACTTTTAAAACCCCTGTTGATTGCTGAAAAACAGCATTGTTAATATGTGGAGTTGAGCTGAAATATTACTTTGCATGATAATTCTGAGGAATTAACATAATGGATGCAAATTAAACAGGACTTGTGCATCAAATTGCAAGCGAGAAATTTTGCATTGTGCGGCTAGTTGTTCTCAAGGCCTTTCTTCACGGTTGACAGGTATGAATGCAGAAAAGTAATTTATTGTAGCTTGCCATGGGGAATATAAACAAAAGCAAGATTGCCAAACCAGAAATATTCATTAGAAAAGGAACTTATAACACAGATGGGTTGAGAGGTTTTTCTTTTTGTTTTTGGGTTGTTTTTTTTTCCTTTGTATATAAATGTTCCTATGCCTCCAGTGATAAAAATCATGCTTTTACTGTGAGAGTGATTTATCTTTTGCTGTTACTATTTTAATCCTACTCAATTTGGTTACACAACCAGTGCGGAGCCATGGACAAGCATCATCTATTGGTTGAACTACCTCTGTGGTCCATAGGGCACTGTCTCAGTCACCCTCCATTGGATTGTTTCATGGTTTTATGAAGGCAACTTCAATGAGCTATTGTCATCCAGAAATACTTCCAATACCCAGGGGACTGATCAAATGCATTTAGAGATAAGATCTTCACAATGACAAGGTGCCATATTATCCCGGCTTATACTTACTTGGTGCCAGTAATCAAAACACAACTATGCTAAAATCTTCAACACGACAAACAAGCTTCTCATTAACAAGTTTAAGTCATTTCACACATGCTGATATACGAACGATTGTATTTACTTGAGAGAAGCTAGACGTGTGATCTCTGAACCAGATCTTGGTCAGGGATCTGACCAATTTTCTATTGTCTGCCTGCCTTTAAAAACAAATGCCCACTTGGATGGTGGCAGCCATCTGCACTGCCAACACTACTTCAATTGATTTATTTACGCTCCATCACTAAAAGTGGGAAATTCGAAGGGGGATGTGGGTTTCGGGGTGCATAAAATCTAGACCAGCATTAAATACCAAAAAAATAAATAAATAAATAAAACTTACTCTTGATTGTCATATAGGTGAGAAGTCCGGCTTTCATTAGAATGTAGCATTGAATGTAGGTGGATTCACTGCTATATTCTTATCATTTCCCTCCTCCCTCTTCAGGGTCCACTAATCCCCCTCCCCCTGATGTTTGACAGAGCTCTAAGAGAAAGTAGATGAGCTACTGACCCAGATATGACAGAGAACCAGAAAACAGAGAAGTCCTCCACCCAGTAGGAGTGGAGGTAGTTACTAACAATATTATCTCCAGCTGTTGGCTGATACACTTTCTCAGACTGCGCCTCCCAGCTGTTTTGAAGAAAATATCTTCAAAATGTTTACTGTATTCGGCCAAAGTATAAACTACAAACAGAACCAAAATATGCAACCATACAAACATATCTGGAGGTTGTACGCTTTCGGAAAAAGGTTGGCACCTTACCTACTGCATTCCCCAAAGCAAAGTACAGGAACCTGCTGAGATTATGATGAAGCTGTAATCACTTGCCCGACAAAAGCCATGCTAATGATGGAGCTTAGTCATTAAACCATGTGTTAGTGCACCCTTTAGCTTTTGCGTTTTAACCTCAGTGGTAACATCTCAGACATGATAAACAGATTGAGTATTTTTTCAATCCCTGAAATATACAAAAAGCCGGCCCCACCCCTCAGCCATAGGCATTGCAAAGCTGAAATTAATTTGATTAAATACACCTGGCCAAGGATGCAAGAAATAAAGAAAAGCAATCTCAGTGTCACAATCTTGTTTTAAAGGTAGGTTTGGGGGAGGTTTTTGTCGACAAGCATGATGAATGAATTTTCATTTGCTTTTCATGGGGCCCCTATCATGAAGTGAGTCACAGAGGAAAATGCCAAATTGTGATCAGCTCATTATGCCACATGTCTCAATGTTGGCACATCTTCTGTTTTATCCCTTTCTCTCATACCATCAATACATTGGACAACTTTGGGCCCAAAACAGCTACAGGGTGCCTGAGATAATTGATTGTGAATTGGCTGGCCAAGTTGAAAAAAAAATTGACGAAGCAGAAGTGTTAAGTTGGTTGCGAGGTCACAAGAGACTGACAGCACACGGATTATCTGTCGCAAAGCACGAAATGGAGTAAATGGTTTATTGATTTTGCCCCTCCTTTAGAACATTAGACTAAGACACAAGATATTAATAGAGACTGAAGCTGTGATGAGAGAACAACAACTGTGACACAGATCTGATTGACGCATTCCTCCGCAGTCTCCATACGCGTGCCCTGTTTGACTCTCCAGTTTGGACTGTTCATTCATTAAGTTATTACTCTTGCTCCCACAATGCTATCGTACAGCTGGTTGCTTCTCCGAAGACTTGAACAAGTTGGCCTGGACAAGTATACTTAATGAGTTGCATCAGTCCACATTGATCATGGCCTTAGAGAAGATTATCAAAAGCATTTGAGAGAGAGAGAGGGAGACAGAATCTATTGATTCTTTGGGTTGGTTGCTTAGCTTTCCCACTGAAATCTCATTAAGGATGAAGAGTCCTGCCACAGTTGGCTTTGAGCAGTGTTTGCTATCATGCACATAGGATTTTTTAATTACAAGGGCTGCCCAGCTGCCAGAATCAATATTTAGGTATCTAACACCAGTGGGTGGGGAAAGGAAACCCACTTCAGTTCTGAGCTGGAAAAATGAATCTGATGGACTTTAGCCATTTACAGTGGGGTCTTATTCCGGAATGTGTGCTTCCAAAGTGTTGACTTCTCTTCTCATGACCCTCAAATAAGACATGAAAAGAGAAAGCCACTCTGACCATTTATATTCTTTCTGAAATTAAATTCTGAGAAATTACATGGAGGAAAATACGTTCCCCCCCACGTGTACGTCTACATTTGTGAACACTGCTGTTTTCTTATAAACTACCCACGCGCATTGTTTCTTGGAAAGGAATCTCCTCCATGGATCCCGTAAAGACTTGGGGTGGGAAAAAGTTGTCGGTCAAGCAAAGACCAAATCTTGGTCAGCCACAGTGTTGCCCTGATGTTCCTCCACAAGCACAGCCAAACAAATACATTTCATTTTATCATATTTTTTTACAGCTGTCTATGTATCAGAGGGATCATGTGGACTTCTGCTAATGGTATTGTGCTATAAAACCGTATCCTCATCCCAAGCACGAGTTGCATTTTGCTACTTTTGAAAAAAAAATCACCTTCAGTGAAATGCCTTGGTGAATGCTTGATGATTTTTTTTAACAGAATCTATACCCGTCCCATGTTTTTCAAAATTATTTCTTATGAGCTGCCAACCACATGTCAATTAGGAAATAAATATTTTGAGATTCAGAAGACTATGTGATGTCAGATAAGTCCAATTTAGCTGAAGTATAAAACACCATTACCGATTAATTAATGATAAAGTTTATCTCTCCTAATTACCTTCTCCTTTCTCTTTAAGGACTCCGACCACTCAGCTAACAAGATATGGCTGATGAAATTAGGGTTTAATGAGAGATGTTGTTGAAGAAGAGATAGAGTGAAATCTTGTGAGAAAACGTTAATTTTTCATTCTACTGACTGAAGGGGTTTTACAGCCTCTGAATTTAACTCTGAGCAACAGGGCAGTAAAACTACTGTGGGGCTCATAATACCATTTGACAAAGTTTGAAATATTAAAAAAAACAGACAAATGCTGGAGATTATGTTGCTTAGACAGATCTACATGCCAGAAAATGTCAAAGCTGAGCCATTAGGTTTTACATGGGTGGGAAAAATTAGTTGTTATTGGCACATATATTGTTGAAGCTATTAAAAGCAAAATTAAAAATAATTCAAAATACTGACATGTTTCTGTCAAAAACCGGTATGCTAAAACATAATTTTCTTATTTCATTGCATATCTAAAAAAAAAAACCTACATAACCATCACTCAATTGATATCATCACCAAATGAATGTGTGCATTTTCAGATCCATAAATGGATGTCCAAGACCACAGTAAACAGAGACCCCTCACCCGATTGAATATTTTATGGTGTGTTGATTTTACGGGCTGTAAGTACAGAAAATGCAAAACAGCCGACACTAAACACAACATGGCAATCATTCTCTGTCCACACAGTCAATTTTATGAGTATAGAAACCCACATGATAATGCTGAGTACAGTATAACAGTGGAAGAAGGGGGAAAATAAACAGTATTGACAGACATCATGCTTCCTTGAAGTCCTCATCACACTGCCTTGGCATGAAAGCCAGTTTCTCTAATTAGCGATGGATTCTCCTGTACGGTGGCTCTCCCCATTATTTGACATATGGCAATCGTCCAACGACAAACACTTAGTGTTTGAGCAACTGCTTCAACCGTAAATGAACCTCTATAAGATGGTTTACAAAAAAACAATCAGTAAATATGGTCAGAATTGCAGTCAGTGATTATGGAGTCAAGGATTTTACCTTTGGCAAGATATCAAGATCCACTTTGTCTTAATACATTCAGCGGCAGAATATTGCCTGTCGGACTGGCACTTTGTCAGATTAAGATGACATTAGCTGAGAAGGAGATTACGAAAATCGCCTTCCTGGCTGCATGTGATAAGCTGCTCATTGAGAGATGTAACTATGTTTTCATCCTTTTAATATTGCTTACACTCTTAAAGAGACAAGTGTCAGAGTTTATGGAGAACATCAACAGTACCAAACAATGCAAACTATTGACCTATTTATAGCAAATTCTGTTTTCTTTTGAATTGCTCTCTCTCTGCAAGGCTATGCTTTGGCGCAGAGGTTCTTTGTAGTACATGAATGTGTCAATCTGCTGACATCCTCACATCTTAGGAATGTTCAGATACATTTTAACCTTTATGATGGTAGCATGTCATGGCAAATGCTTTCTAATTTACATTTAACATAATTGCTAAAGCGGCAATATCACTTTTTTTCCAGATGGCATATAAAAAGTGGCCTTGGTTGATTTATACAGTCTGAATCATGTCACAGTAAAAAATCCAAGATTGTAAAAAAAAATGTAAAGTTAATTTTTAACACTTAATGAGAAATACAGCAAGGTTGTAAACCATGAGGTACTGCGAGAGCTTTAGTTTGTTACGATGGTTCTCCTGGCACAATAAAAGTACTTAGCTCTGTACCAGGTATCAATGTCAAAGGCAAGCTATACTTTTAGTCTCACCTTCTAATATCACTGTCATGTGGAAATACTACAATAAAATATATATTATGACAGATTTTTTTTTGTCAAAAACATAAAATTGTGAACATTCTTTCTATTTTTTTTTTTGCTAAGCTACATTTACTATTTGTATGTGTTTCACGAGGTCAGGAAAAGGGAACCAATCCCAGGTGACATTGGGCAAAAGGCTCTGAAAAGACTGACATTTGACAATATTTGTAACATCCACAGGGACAACAAGATCCATCCACACCGAGGCAATTTAAAATCCACAAGTAGCCTTGTTTATTTTTTTTATTTTTTTTTCCTGGAGTACCTATGAGATCCAATATTGGCACAAACATGAATATTTGGGACCTCATAAAGCAGAAATTGAGATACCATTTTTGTCACAAGTGACAAACAGCCAGGGAATCAATATTAAGATGCCATGGATGTATCTCCCATATTTCAAGGTAATCCAATAAAACTGCCTGTGAACCCCCCTGCAAGAAAAGTCATGGAGTGCCGAATGAATTTGCCCTGAGCCATGTCCTCACATTATTGAAGAGCATTGCATCCAACGGTTATTTAACCATTTCAGCTCTAGCATAAGCCTTGCCATCCACTGAGATAGCCCAGGTTGGATCAAGGTTATTGAATTATTTTCATGATGGAGACCTGGCATGTAAATATAAATCAAATCGGAAGTTTCAATGACTCCACAACTTGAAAAGTAGAAGCTGTTCAAGAAAAAAAAAAGAACAGAGGGTAATTTGATTTTAAAGACAAACCATATTGACTTTGCATGCATGGTAACTCGACTGCTCAATCCTCTGGGAAAGTCCAACACCTCTTCAAAGAATAGAAATGTCTTCCTCGGGTCTGGGATTGTGTTGAATTCACTGGTTTGTGTTCAAGTTTAATAATGCATTCAAGTTTAATTCGAGGTATAACTGAATCTGGGTTATGTACTTGATGGCTAATTATTTTTTTCTTTTTTTTTTTTTAAGTTGTGAATTGTCAGGCCTTTTATTATGTTCTTTGGACAGGTGCCTTAAGATATATAATGATTTAGTTGTTTCACAGGGACACTGTCAATGGGAACAGAACCCTGAATATGTGCGCGTGTGGAATTCTGATTGGGCTGTTGAGTTTGACTGGAGGCAATCAAAAATATACTGATAAGCTGGACTTTACAAAGATTTCAGTCAAATCTACATGAATCGGTCCGTTCATGCATGTTTCCTTAAGCAAAACCTTTATGTCATGGATTTTTGGTTTCAAACTCCAATGACCCGGGGTCCCTATGTTCAACACTTAAACCCAAAGCCTCAGAAGTCCTGATTTCTTTTCTGTCAGAAAAATCCAGACCAATCAGGAGGCCCTCCAGCCACCTCCTCCACAATCTCTCCTATTCAAGTTTTGCATTGCATGTCTGGTGGTTCCCATCTATAACATTCTAAAATGTTAGACAGCTGAGAAAACAACGAAACATACAAAACCACATATGAATGATTAAGAAATGAGTTTACTATATAGGCGATTAGACGCGGACTATTTGCAATTTAAAATGATGTAATTACATTTGTTCTTTGGTCACAATCAAGTAATTTTACGAGAAAATTAAACAGCAGTTAGTTAAACTTGAAACTCGCATGATAAAGGTTCATCACTGGGGTCAATCAGCTATCCCTGCCCTTTTGAAAAAATGCTATTGATCTGTATTTATTTATTTTTTTTTAAAAATCAGAAATAGAAGCCGCCCCAAATTCTAAATCTCTATTCTTCACGCATTCTTTCTTCTGGATTGGGGTTACATATCAACGAGGGAGACACTGGAAACTGTTGCACTGTGAGCGAGAATTAACTGACGAGACATCTGAGGCAAGCAGGAAAAGTTAAAACTAAGTGTTAGACTTTGAACAGCTGATCTTGCACACAACCCGCACTGGAGCAAAAATATTTGAATGTTCTGCGGTGTCATTTGTTGTGTAACTTTATTTTAATGGTGTCTATGTATTTGCACGCTACACTGCATCTTGAGCTCGGCTCTTGTTGTAGGTTGACGTTGAAGCAGTGCAACTATAATTTCATTGCGTGGCTATTTTTGATTCCTACGTCTTTTCATCCTGTCGTCGTGCACATCTATGGAATTTTGACGATTGAAAAGAAAATCCATACTGTGTATAAGAGACATAATATAGTGTGTTATTTTTTTACTTATTCTTGATCCTACAATACATCTCTATGTAGCACTGAATGAATCTTAATTACAGCTGTAGACACCAGCAAGTCTTATTGAAATGCAACCACAGCAATGCATATGCATGTGTCTGTGTTTGTTCTTCCTTAGTTCCTAGAAGGATAGTGATTGAAGAGTTGCAGTTGGTTGTCTGCTCGGTGTGAATATCACCCAGGGAGAATGTCTCTTCTTCTAAGGTTAGCAATTTGATGAGGAAAGGCAGCCAAATAACAAAGAAAATTAGGTCATAAAATCTAATTTACTAGCAGACCAGATATATAATGAACATAAAGGGAACATCTTGTGACAATCAGGCAACAGCAATACCTGGTATGATGTGCTTTGACTGCCTTAAAGACTGTACTGTCCTAAAGATGAGCGCCTTGTTTCACACAGGAGCCCGAAGGGCACCTTTAACATACATATCAGCTTTTATGAAGAATCCATGGCCCTGGTCACAACCAAGGTATGAGCTCACAATTTCTACCATTGCCAATTTTTTTCTTTGTGTGCATTTAAGGTAAGACTTCATGAATGAATTACAAAAGTGGACAGTGAAAATCTAAAGACCCAGAAGATGAAGATGTTCCTCAGAGCACATGTTTGGGAGTTTGTACATTTCTTTTTAAAATGTCTCGTTAACATGTAACACAATTTGGGTGGGACAAAAAAAAAAAAACTTGGAGATGACAATAGAACTTAGCTTGAGAAACAAAATCAACAGTCCATTCTTCTGTGTGTCTTTAGATAAGACAATATTGAGCACTGACCTGGACTGAAATGTAAATCTCCATTTACACCCTGTGGGAGCCCCCAATCATTTTTCTGCTGCACAAGGAAAAGAATAATAAAAGTGTGGAGTGTGGAGATAAAGTGGTTCTCCTGTAAGCAGATGCACCTCTGTTTGTTGTACAATTCCGTAGACAAATGAAAGTAGATTTTCTGTAACCCTATAACTTGTCAAGTTTAAATGTAGATTTCATCTTCTGCATATGAAGTAAATGGACCGTGACATCACAGCCCCAAAGTGCATTTAGGACTCAGCTAAGCGTGATATGTGTGTTTTTAATCAAGATAACTCACTCAGTCTTTGACAAAAAATACCAATAACCACACACACACGGTAGTGACTGCTCCCTTACTCTTATCTGTTTCTATATAATAGAGCGTCCCAAAAAAGCAGTATGTAGTGCTGGTTAAAGCAAGATTTCGAACTTGCATCTGTTCTCATTTTGACTGGTTAGTCCGTGGTAGCTAGGCCCTACATGTTTACTAAAACAGCTTATCTTTTTGAACAATTGCTTCAGTATTTACTCTGAAAACAGCACACAGTGCAGAAGTAGCTGCACTCACAGAAGAGTGGGGAAAATATAAATGAGGTGCCCATTCAGTGCAAACACACAGACCATTTCCTCTACGTTCAGTACTGCATGTGAACTTTTGCAGGAGCTCAAGACACAACCCGACATATGAACTTAGAAGGTACGTGTACGACATAATGCAATGTGAATAAATACTATGCAGGTCACTTTCCCTAGACGTCCTAGGTATGCACGATTATTTACAAATACAAAGCTGAAAAAAATAAAATTACCCCAACTTATAATGGAGATATAAAAATACAGAAGTTATGATCAGTATCTATAGTTTTATTCGAAACGTGCACTTATAACTGGCTGCCTTCTTTAGGGAAGCATCAGACTATACACCAGCATGTTGCCATACCAATAGTTTTCAGCGATGTAGTCAAAGCAAGATGAACAAAGCACTCTGAGCATTGATAAAGTAATCATTTAAAAATGAATGGAAAGAAAACAATACCATCAACCATGTGGCCCATTTAAAAGCAGTTAATTGATGTCTTCTGGGGTGTTACATGTCTACAACATTAAATATTGTCAGTCTTCAAGTATCCATTTTCACATGCTATAATGCGGTCTAACTACAAATAGAATAGTCGCATGTTTTGATTTCAATTTATCACAGAAATGAATACTTCACATTCATACATGTCATAATCCCTCTTCTCTAACCGCTGAGCCATCAGGGAGGAGGACAAAATGAGTTGGCGTGAGAGCACTACAAACTGTGTAAGTGCATTCATCTCTTTTACGAATGTTATCATTACAGGAGGTGTTATTTTCTGCGAGTTTTATTAATGTCGATTGTGTTCTCTCCTGTACTTTATTAGAGGCTATTTTGATTAAGACTGCCATTGTTAACAGTTGATGCTATGTTAGAATTGGATTGCGATATCTCGCCGACCACATTAATTCATATCTGTTGAGAAGGAGGCAAAGATTGGAAAAATAAGAAAATGAAACTTTTAGTAGCCAACTGAAGTATAATCAAGATGGCTGGGCATCTCTCTGAAGAAGCACTGAAAGATTTGGCCCTGCCTTCAAGGTCACCAGGACCCGCTGAGGGGATGGTATGCTCTGTAATTGGATTTTTTTATGAATTCAGAATGTGTAGGTAAAGACGGGAAAAAGCCTTCTGGTCTCCATTTCCAGTTCTAGTTCCTGTATCCCCGACCAATCACATCAGGGCAGGATTGTTCCATGAGGAGGGAAGGAGCCAAAAACATTGGGAGAAATGCAAAAATCATTATTGGTCAGCTATTATCTGATTATATGGATTTCTGGCTCATCTGTGATAACTTAAGATGTTACAGTTGAACACTATGGACTTATCTATATGATCTGTAACATATGTTTTAAGGCTGTACTGCCCTCAGTCTGTGTGCATTCACAGGAGGTTGGTATTATCTCCAGAAATAAACAGGTGTTTTTCAAAGCAGAAGGTAAAAGTAACCATCATGCCACCTTCTGCTTTATGAGCAAGCAGCTCCTACGTCCTGCAGATCTGGCAAGTGTGATAAATGAACAGTTTTTTCGCTGATGAAACATCTTGGATTTTTTTTTTTCTTGTCTGTCTGAAAATGTTTTTGGAGTTACATCCTTTTTCTCAGAAAGTCTCTTCTCCCCTCCGATGACAACAGATTTTAGTTTTGCTGCTTTGGTGTTTTCAAATATTCGCTGCACAGACATTACTGAGAGAATAGGGAACTTTTCAATAACTGAAAGCACCCTCCCCTATCTTGAGTCCTTCAAGAAGAAATTTACTTTAAAAAGACACGTCAAAGGAGTTTCAAGCATGTGTGATGTCCATTGTAATAATCTTCCACACAGCATCAATTGTGCTATTTGCAAAGTAATATGATGCTGTTTAAAAAGTACTTTGAAATGACTTGACCTTTTTGCAGGTGGTCAACATGGCAATGGCTTTGTGCTGGGCTTTGTTCAGTTACAAATCTGGCTCAAATCAAATGAATGCTCACATTACATTTAAGTTTGACCAAAATGAATAATGACAAACAAACTTTGCACTTTGAACTTTTAATTCTAGAACTAAAATATTTGACGAGGACAAGAGTAATAATTATTTTTTGTATGTGCTTGATGTGTCTGCACCTCCTAAAGATGTATTTGTTGCTAAGCCTTATTTTTAACCAGTATTTTCTTTGTTATTTAGATATGTAAAATGTTGTTGTATCTTAACAACATCTCATTCTTCTTATTTCCTTTCGGCTTTTCCCTTCGGGTGTTGCCACAGCGAAACAACCTTCTCCATCTAGCCCTGTTCTCTCTCACGTCAACGAACTTCATATTCTCTCTCACTACATCCATAAATCTTCTCTTCAGTCTTCCTCGAGACCTTCTGCCTTGCATCTCCAATTCCAGCATCCGTCTACCAATATATTCACTATTCCTCCTCTGTACATGACCGAACCATCTCAGTCTGGCTTCTCTGACCTTCTCTCCAAAACATCCAACATGTGCGGCCCCACTGATGGACTCATTCCTGATCCTCTCCATCCTCGTCACTCCCAAAGAGAACCTCAACATCCTCATCTCTGAAACCTCCAGCTCTGCCTCCTGTCTTTTATCAATTGCCACTGTCTCCAAACCATACAGCATCGCTGGTTTCACCATTGTCTTGTACACCTTTCCTTTCCTTTCTGCCTGATATTCTTCTATCACAAAGAACCCCTGAAACTTTTCTCCAGCCATTCCAACCTGCTTGAACCTGTTTCTTATCCTATTTTCCACAGTCTCCGTTGCTCTGGACTGTTGACCCTGAGTACTCGAAATCCTCCAACTTCTTCATCTCCACTCCCATTAGCCTCACCGTTCCACCCGGGTTCCTCTCATCCACATATATATACTCTATCTTGCTGCGACTAAACTTCATTCCTCTCCTTTCCAGAGCAAACCTCCACCTATCACGATTTTCCTCAACCTGTTCCCTGCTCTTATCATAGATCACAATATCAACTACAAACATCATGATCCATGGAGATTCCTGTCTAACCTCATCTGTCAGCCTGTCCATCATCACTTCAAACAAGAAGGGGCTCAGAGCTGATCTCCGATGAAGTCCCACCTCCACCTTGAACTTCTCTGTTACACCTGCTGCACACCTAACCACTGTTTCACAGCTAGCATACATGTCCTTGTGTTTTTACAACATAATTATTTCATTTCTTCAGGAAGAACTAAAAAGTATTCTCTTACTTAATTATTATATTAATATTTATACTAATATTAAACTATTAAAGTTTACTCTCACACCAATGATTTATGTATGCTAAAATGGTGAAAAAAAAATAGCAAAAGGACTAAAATCAACAATTCACAATTAACTTCTTTCCCCTTTGTGCAATGCACCAAAATAAAAGAAAACCTTGATAACTTCTGTAGATCTCCAGGCATTCAGGTCACTGCACAAGGGGTTATCCTGCAGTTATGGTCATGGTGGGCTGGAACCTGTCCCAGCTTCATCAGGTGACAGGGAGCGTTCACTCTGGACTGGATGTGAGTCGATCACAGGGCCACATACGGAGACACAAGCACTCACTGCTGGGCATTTAAGGGACTCCTATGAGCCCACGCAGACATGGGGAGAACATGGAAACTCCATACACAGAGGCCCCCTGCTGGAATAGAACCAGCAACCTTCTCGCTGTACTGTGGAAGCGCTAATCACTTTGCTACGTTGCAATGTCCCGTGCACATACATATTTAAAAATATAACACTCCAAAATAGGTCGTAATGCTCATATTTATTATCGTTAGCAAAACCTACCATTACTGAAATAAGAATAAACTGCTGTGAGCTAGTCGGGTGAGTTTTCAGCTGAAAAACGTAATAAGGATCAGAGGAGTTCACTCATTAGTATTCACAATGAAGCCTAAAGCTTCAGAACAGTTTAACCCAGACTAGCGTTGTAAAATATAGATGTATATTGAACCTTAAACATTAATCTTTCAGTGCATCCCAAAAGAAAAGAGAGGACTTGATTTCCAATCGATTAATTTGCATAAGGATTCATTTGCTGCTATTCCTATACTCTGCTACGATGCTACGGGTGCATGTTTCTAGAGGAAAGCAAGATCTGGGGGTCTTGAAATGTGTGGTTTTAACATAAATATAATCACGGTCATAAAACAATGAAATTATACCTTTCATCACTGACATGATAATAGTGTACAGGAACTCTGACTCTGTAACCACACGCAGTTCGTATTTGCACATAAGCAGTAAAGCCAAGTGCTGTTTACGACTAGTAGCTGCCGCCGCAGAAAAAGGAACCCAAACGATAAAAGTGTGTCTGTGGTTTGAACTAAAATGTGTTTTATAACAGTTGGATAATGCAAGATTACAACTGATCAAAATCAGCATTAGATTTAATTTAGTTGCTTTATAGCAGGCAAATGTGACATTTTGCAAGCTAATGTTCATCAGCCCAGCGCTGCAACTGCATATACCGCAGTTGTGCCATGACTGAGAGAGATAGCTATCCAGTAAGGCTTATTTCTGCACTATAAATGTCAGTGAAAATTGTAATGGCTGATATCGAAATACAGCTGTAAGGAGAAAACTCGTATATCAAACCAATTGGATGCACATTCAATTGCTTACAAACCACCATGATCCTAAAGATACTTGGGAAATAAAAAATCCATCAGTACAGCATTCATTCACTGCTCACCCAGTTTTGAAAACTGGCTCATCCCCACCTCAATAAGAGTGCCCGTGCACTTGCACTGCGGAATAATTATACGTGCGCATTATTGCCCGCAGTAATCAATTACTTTAAAAAGGGGAAGCAAAGAACACGAAGCATTAATATCAAACAGTCTGAGAAGAAGCTGGTTAAAGTCTGCTGTTCAAAGCCAGTCATGAGTACTGCACAAAAGTTTGTCCAAGGAGCAGATGAAATACTAAAGTCAGTATCCCATATCAATAAATTCACAAGACTGTATCATTTGTCATCCCTGGTCCCCCAAGCCATGTGTGCTCAGCAAAGCCATCAACACACTGTTCATATAAATGGCTCTTTAGTATTAATCACTACAGAGAGAAGCACAATTAGTTTAAGTAGTTGCAACCCTCAGAGATGCATGACAAGCCTATTTGTTAGAGGAACACTTTATACTTTCACCGAAGCATGAGTCATCAAAAAAAAAATCCATACTGTAAACCTAAAAGTAATTTGTAATGGTTGTAAACACCTTGTGTGTAGAAGATGCTGCTCCTTCCTCCTGATCGTGTGGCTGCTTACGAACGACTGACCAGTAGTTATTTCCGAACAAATGATGCCCAGTCCGTAACGGTGACTTCAGTATTCAGGGGAAGACACTATGAGTGGTTGGTAAGTGTAATTCCTGATGAGGTTTAACTTTAATTTCCCTGAACCGACCAAGGTCCACAGTACGGACTGCTCTGTTTGCCATCTCTGGCCGGTCTTTTCCATTTGATAACAATGTCAATATCTATAGCACGCCCATTTCCGATGGAACCCTGGTGCCATTTGCAATCTGAAATTCATTCCAAAAGTTATTAAAGCTTGATTGTAAAGGGACTTGTGGCTCTAATTTCTAGGAATATTTCATGACGATAAAAATTTTAATTTTGGTGGGGGCTTACTGTCAAGTGAGTGTGAGCGCCTGGCTTGAAACACAATGTAAATTAAAATTGTCTGGGTGAGAAACTGAATAGACATGAGGATATTCAACACGTTGATTGAAATGACAGATGCTGGGGGGGAACCACCCACCATGTAATTACTTGCACATTGTTATTCCTCATTTATTCCCTTGGAATCTATGTTAATGCATATTAAGCATGGATACACATGCGGTACAATTACATACAGCGGGACCTGATTCTGTGAAAATGCAGACCATCTGATTACAGGAATTTTAAGGCAGCCACAGCAAGTATAATACTTTTAAATCAAGTTGCCAAGGTCATATCTCTGCTATTTCATTTCAGGACATCCCGTGAAGACACATTTTCCATATTTGCCAAAAAGTGTATTAGATTACAAAAGTAGTTCTCAGATACCAGGTCCAGTGCCAAAAGCGGGTTGAAGGGCTATATTGAGTGGGTCTACAGAATTTCTCAAGCTGCTCTTTCATTGTGAAGGATGTAGATCTCCTGAATTTTGATGTGAATGATCAATTTATATCTGCAGTTCAAAATATGTCTGTCTTTTTATTTAAGAATTGAGAGTTCTATCAAAACAATCTTTATCAATTACATACAGTTGAATTTTGGTTTGTATATGTTCCCCCTTAAATGTTTGTGGAGGTTCTCAGTCATCCAGGTCAAGGTGACAAGTTCTGAACTGAAGAAACCTGTCAGATGAGGGTTGAAACGTCTTCAAGTGAAGACGTTCAAGTCCAGTCGCCACGACAAGAAAATTTCAATAAGATTTCCCCCTCAAATGCTAAAAAATGAATTCCAACCCTAATTTTCTGGCTAATCCTGTAATTCTTTGCTGAAAGTACGGTTTTAAGATGTGGAGTATCAGCAGACAAACGACAATACTTCGAGAACTCAAAGTAGAATTTAGACATATTTGGCAAGAACTGTATGTAGGATTAATAAATCCACATATTGTGGTGCTCGGCGAGGAATAATGGATGACGAAGCCTTGGAATTTTAAATGAGAAATTACGTTTATTTTTGAGCACCACCATACTACTGTACAACCACCTTGTACACTTCCGGTGGTTGCCAATATGTATAAGCGTCCGGCCTTAGTCACGCCCCCAGCCCCTGGTCCAATGGGGTGAGAGGCCACGCCCCTCTGTGTCCACCACACAGCACCCCCACCGAACACCCAGAAGGGACCTTGAAACCCAACTAGTGCCTCACGGGAGGCCTGATCGGCCTGCCATAATGGCTGCGGTGTTCCTCGGTCGGAACGGCGGGGAACCAGGGCAGGAAGCAGAACTTCACCCGCCACTCTGTATACAGGCTTCAGTCGATTGAGCGACACTCGCTCCCTGTGCCCGCCCGTGTCGAGCATGAAACTCTTAGCGCCTGCCTCAAGAACCCGGAACGGCCCATCGTACGGGGGCTGAAGAGGCAAGCGGTGAGTGTCATGTCGAATGAACACGAAACGAGCCAACATGTGCTCTGCCGGTACAAAAGATTGAGGAAAACAGTGTGGAAACAGAAACTGAGGGCGGGGGGCCCAACTGGAAACGCTCGGGGGGGACTACCCCGGGATCCTCAGCGGCTGGCCCAGAACCAGCTCGGCAGGCGAAGCACGAGGTTTTCCTTCGGGGCTGAACGCAGCCCCAGCATAACCCACGGTAAAGCCGTCCGAGAGCACCATTGGCAGTGCTGCCTTGACGGAACGGTGGACCCTTTGCACAGGCCGTTGACCTGAGGGTGGTATGCCGTTGTACGGTGTACCGTAGCGCCCAACGACCCAGCAGGTGCAGCCCAATGCGCAGACACAAACTGCGGACCCCTATCCAAAATAATGTTGGACGGGGTGCCAAAACGGGTGACCCAGGCAGAGAGAAACGCCCTAGACATGTCCGTGGAGGATAGCGGAACGACCTCCGGCCAACTGGTGGTCCGATCAACCACGGTGAGCATGTGCGTAAAACCCTGCAAAGGTGGCAGAGGGACTACCAGATCAACATGTCAAAATGCCTGGTCGGAAATCGAAAACGGCTAGAGGGCAGCCCTAACATGCCGTTGAACATTAGAACGCTGACACCCCACACAGGCGACCACCCATTCCCTGATGTCCTTACGCATGCCAGGGGCATCAATGTGGTGCTCAGCAAGGAATAATAGATGAAGCCTTGGAGTCTTGAATGAGAAATTGAATTTATTCTTGAGCACCACCACCACTATACAACCACCTCGTACACTTCCAGGGTGCATATATATAAGCCTCCAGCCTTAGCTACGCCCCCAGCCGCTGGTCCCGTAGGGTGAGAGGCCACACCCCTCAGCGTCCACCATAATTTAATCACATGAGAGCCATTGAGTTTCCCCTTGCTGAAATAAAGCCATTAGTGTATGAAGAGTTTTCTAATACACTCAGTCTGTAGCGTTAAATCTATATTTGAAGGCATTTGCACTACAGAGAAATTAATTTAAAGATCAGATGGGTGAGGTTGGACACCCACCAAGGTGACAACAATTTACATCATTCAGATTATATGTGGATTTATATCCACCAGTGATGGGGGAACAGCACCTTTGGTGAGACTTTTCATGAGTTTCTCCTATGGTGAGACTCCATAGATGGCTCTTTCACCTAAACCATGTTTGTTTACAACTTTGATGATTAAAAGTTTAAAACTTCCCCCAAACTAAATAATCTTAAACTGGTTGTTCTTTAAAGTACAAGAAAGCAGCCCCTATGAAGTGAACAATGGGTCTGTTTGCTTCAGGTAGAATGATAGTCACATCTTATATTGGACCTAATACAGCGGACCAATACATTGGTTAAAAACATGGGTTGAAATAGCAGACACTTCAGCCAGAGGATGAACAGGGTGTGTGTCTAATCTGCCCCTACACAGAGAGTACTCCAGGCTGCAACCTGATAATTCCAGCAAAAGCGATAGAGATAAGAGCTGGAAACATTGTAGCTAATCAAGGCGGGTTCAATTATTCCAATCCTTACTGTACACCTTATCTTTTTTCAATATTCAAACACCATTTTAATTAGTTCAATGTACTGAAATGTAACAATTAACGGACAGATGCGATCTTCGTGTATAAACGTGACTGGGTCGTTTGTCATCGGTCACGAAGCCCAGGCACAGATTGCAAGTGAAGTCTTCTTACCTTGTCTGAAAACACTAGGTTGTGTTGTACCCCCTCATTGTGGTATGCAAACCAATTGCTACAGCCTTTAGTCCACTGCATTTGTAATGAGTGTGGCCTCATATTGATTTTATGACTTTGTTCCCATTAGGGTGATAAAGAGATGTAAAGCCTCCCATTCTTAACAGAAAGAACTTAAACAAGCTGACAGTAGTGCACAGTGTTGGCCCATCGTGTAGCATTGAGTGGGTTCACATGTGTTTTACTCAGGTAATCACTTTTAAGTTTCATTAACGTGATAACCAAAATGTGTGAATCTCTGGGTTTACAACACCATAAGCATTTTCCCCAGCATTGAGAAGGATGTTTAAGTTTCAGTTTGTGTCTAATTTTGCTTGTATATTTGTAACAGGCATGACTGTGAAATCAATCAAGTAGCTTTACATTCTTTCTAACTCCTCCCCCAGTCTCATTGCAGTAACACTGGGGATTTAGTGCATTCCTGAAAATAGGCTTATATGTTTAAATGTCTTTTATCATTGCATTTAGTAATTTTGCAGCTCCTTGAAACATAAGAACACATCACGTTGTTTTGCAACGGAACAAACTGGCTCTTTAACGAAAAAGGGGTTTTGTGCCTGATGCAGCGTTGCTGTGGTACTCTGGTGAATATGACCTCTAACAGCAAAACTGATCTTTAAAATGGGTATTGTATTCTAACGTGTGTGTGTACATACTGCGTGTATTATTTCTTTGGATGGTTTCTCCATCTTCCACAGTCACTTACTTTGATTGGTCTGAGAGCCTATCCAAACGTCCTACTTTGAGTAAACTTTTATTTCTTTTTGTACGACTGCCCAGTTTAATGTTTTTCAGATAGCCACGATAGCGAGCTAATGCTCAATGTCCCATGCCACATAGGTGGTGTTTAAAAGGCTGGTTCAACCCCTCATAAAAGGGGGCTTTCCCTCTGCTACAACAGCAAAATGTCAAAACTAAAGGGACGTCCCTTTGAAAGTTGTCAAAACATTGCACCAACAACTCTTACAATTGCATACCATCTGCTTGTGCATTTCACTTGTGACAAAACACTTGGCAGTAAAGTAGAAAAATCATATGTAATAAGAGAGCAAATAATATTTGCAGGAATAAAAATTAAACAATTTTATTTCGATCAGTGCCATGATGCAGTCGTTATGCAGTATTTGGATCTGTTTAGAGGTTACAGGACATCACAATGATAGACACGCTGAGGAGCGTGCCAGAGTGAAAACACATCGCTTAAAATATCCTATTCAGCCTGAACCCTATGGGTACAGGCAGAAATAAAATTTTAATCACAATTGTCACAGTTACCTCTCAAGTAATTATCAACAGCTACATAACACTATGACACTCTCTCAAAAAGCCAATTCGTGTAGTTTTTTTCCATTAAGTATTTATTTCAGTTCACAAACAATGTTGTGCATACTTCCTATCTTAGATAAGGCATACATTTTGAAACAATGTCTGAAGAGCAGACAAAGCTCTAGCGCCCATCTTAAACCTGCATCTTATACTGCACCAAAATATGACAGCAAAAATATTGCATTGACTATACAAACACAAACAATGCTCAATTGTAAAAAAATTCCAAGTTTGTAACTCACCCTGAAGAGCAATAGCTTTAACAACTATTATTGGGTGTATTTCTAAAGGGAAATACTCATAATTTATTATTTTGATGTTTATAGGGCTAAAGCAAGACAATATCAAAGTAGAAAATATTGTACACCCAGTCATTATGTGTTTTATTACACACTGCTAAATATAATAGCCAATTTTGTAGAATAGATTTGAAAACAATTTTCTGATGTAATTACTGATTCACACTGTTTTCGTTTTCTGCATTCTTGGGTCTGATAAGTGGGTTTACCAACTCATTTGTAACTTAAGGAGATTTTCATAAGAATTGGTATTTTTAATCCAGCCTTTTTACTTCAAGTAATGACCGGTAATTTGCATAATGTTAATTTATCATATGGCTAGAAAATGAGAAAGAGAAGGATCGCAGGCAGACGGGGACTGGTCTATGTCTTTGTGCTTGGCACTATCTTTTCCGGGCAATTTCACTAAATCTCCTAATATATGCCTCAGTGCAGTCGAAGATGTTTGGGATGGATGTTTTGCACTTACATTAAATGAATCGTGCATTTTGTCATTAGTAAGTCCTCTTCAGTTTGCCTCCATCAAATGACAGTTTTGATAGAGAACCCTGTGACTATTTGAGAAAGATACCCTCCGTTGTGTGAAACCCTTTGGTTGGGAAGGACATCCCATAGCCCTTTAGTGAATGACATACTCACATCTTGTGGAGAATGTCAGCTAACGATGGACAATTCTGTAACTGTCAAACCATGCTTGTACCCTGTGATCGCCTCCAATTGCTTTCTGATTGAGTGTTATTGTAAGCAATGACAATAGACTGACATAATAGTAGCTAATGGAGCTTTAATGGAGAGTATCATAGAATAATCAATCACAGTATTAGTGTGACTGAACGGAAAAAAACATCATTCATTATTTTCTCTTCAACAATAAGACAAGATACTGTTCTGACAGGAACGCAGACACTTATATAAGGCTATGGTAATTGCTTTTTTCATTTTTTATATACTACAATGCACATACTACTGCAATCCCAGGACTAATAGCAGCTTGGAGAATTTATGACAAAGTATAAATACAAGTAAATAAAAACCTAAGACATTGTGATTACACAATAGCGTAGGTGTGCGAGACTGTATTCGAAGCAGAGCACTGGAGTCATTTGTAAAGATTACTGATAATTTTTACGTCTTTTCTTTTCTTGTAAGTCTCTGTAATAATTTATTCAATGCAAGCGGTCTATATCAGAGTAAGAGTCCTTGGCCTTTTTCCTCACTGATCACAGAAGCATTCAATCCTGATGAATATTTGGGCGAAAAAAAAGCAAGCAATGAATCCCGTGTGCGTCTTTACTTGAGTAAGTTCGGAGTTTTTTTCCTCCCCTGTGCCCTATTTTCTTGCAACTGGTCCAGGTTATTCCTTCTGACCTAGATGTCACCTATCTTTGCACCCTTTCCGGACATTCAGCGGACTCATTGGACCATGAGCACTGAGGGCGAGCAGGGTGGTCCTGAAAGGGAGGAATAGAATTTAGGGCCAAAGCAAAGCACTTTGTTAAAAGACGTCTTTATTTATTTCAAAAGTCAATTTCAAATGTGCTGACACAAAAAGTTCTACAAGGGGACTCTGCTGCCACATCATGGCACACTCCAAATGCCAGTGCCGCTACTTGTTCGGTTGAAATGCTGTGATTCATGCAGGAAGTGTTCCACACTGCAGCCTCGTGCCAATAGCTTGCAGACTTCAAAGTCCATCTTTGTTATGATTTGGTTGAGCAGACAGGGCTTCCTTTACTTCCAACTTACCCTTAAATATTAAATTACTTCAGCATGTTCCACTTTACCAGAAGCAGACTCCTGGATTTTCTATTGGCAGATAAAAAAAACGGACTCTACGATACCCGATTGACTGTGGACTCTGCAAACTTCTGCTTTAAGCTGCTGTGATGAAGCGAGCAATATTATTTAGAGTAGTTCAGATGAGTCTCTGGAACATTTTCTGTTTGTTGCAGGTTTGACTCCCTTGAGCAAAACGATCAATAGTGCTTTGTTGCAGATGCTGAGAGTGGAAGAATTGTCTAGCCAGATTTTCAGAGGCTATGCCACTACTCTGATATCAGCTGCAGGCTTGGAAGGTTTCTGTATTCTTCAATAACACAATAAACAATGTTTTAGTAAATGTTAAGGGAAAATTCATTGGCTTCCTCTCATGAAGATAACATTTCAAAAGCACAAAGCAGAAAACATTACATTACACATGAGAGACGTTGTTGTCAGGAAATGCAATTTAATAGTGAGCCCCTAGGATTGGTATTCATCTTTGCTTTTGTTGAACAAGATGTATTACCCTGGTGTGTTGAGGGATTGAGCCGATGTTTTGAAATCAGCTCATTTCAAATTTTCCTGACAGGAAAGACAAAAATAGGTTACAGTTAATAACGGTAGCTAAAAAAAGTATGGGGATTTGTGGTCATATTCTGCAAATGTAATCTACCTTAATGATATGACCCGTCTCCTTATCTTTTGTTTTTTAATGTTTGATCAATGATCAATTGGGTGACATTGGATATTTTATAAGCAATAAGGAAATGTTAAAAGAGAGATTGTTTTCAATTAGCCCTGTACATTCCTGAACGTTTGATCCTATGTATTACCAGGTAACAGGATTTATTTTGTGTATTTGAGAGGAGAATTTTAGTCACTAACTAAACAAAAAATGAATACATGAATAAAAAAATAAAGATAAATAAACAAATAGAAAAAAAAAATAGTCATGGCATCTCCATCCTAACATCAACTTTACCATACAATGCAACAGCACATTTGCCATTGGGAATATGTAGGGACAGAGTTCAAATAATTAAATACCTTTCCGGCAGATTTTTCATGTCCTTCTGAGGATGGTGCAAATTCTAAAAGGGAACAGGTAAAACCCTAATTTTTTTTTTTTTTTTTTTTTTTTTTTGCCTGCCTCTGTTTTCCCCATTTGGCTTCCCCCTAAATTTTCCCCTGTAATACCGTGGTCATGTTTTGATGCGAGTGCTAAGGTCTCAACTTCCTTGTAACTCCCTCATATAATTTGATATGTTACACACAGAGGATGTTTGATTATATTCACTTGTCTAAAAGTCTAAAACTCCCTCTGTCTGATTTCTGGATTTTTAGACTGAAGATCTGTCAAAATAATATTATGTTCAGCTCCAGATCGCTCCTCCACAACCACACTCCCCATTGCTACATAGCACTTCTGCAAAGTGCAGATCAATTACTGGCTGGCCTGCCAAGTGATCAAGTCTATAATAACACAGTCTCTCCATCTTGTTCTGCTGTACTAAATTACCTGGGCTGCAGGACAAGCCTCATCTTTCCCACCCTCAATCCTTCGGGGATCTATATTAATGCACAGGCTTTGCATCAAATACAGTCAGGTGGCCTGGCAATGAGATTACGGCCAAATCTGGCCTGATTTAAATGCTAAATACAGGTCAAAGCCAACCAGTGACTTAAACATTCTCCACCGGTTGAGTGCAATGATAATTCACAGCCTGAAGTCGCCAGGGAAAGGCAGCGATGGGAAAAATGAGTGGATAAGTCTGTGTGTTTGTATGTGAAGAGGAAAATGGATGCAGACTGGCTGAAATGGAATCAAGGGTGAAAAAGCACAGATAAGAAAAAAGAGAAATTAAAAATATTGATATAAACATTTGGTCATTTTTTACAAAGGCTTTCGTTTGAGATGATGTGGTCTAATGACTTACAGTTATGAAACGACTGGCTGCCCCCACACTACCTTTCCCCATTTTATATCTGGCAGACAGACGTTTGCTTCTTGTTTTCCTTCACCCCATCCAAAAATACCAATTACTCAGACTCCAGGCTAAATGCAGGCTGTCTAAAAGTGTAAAAAGAAAAAGTCAGAGATGAATACAAAAACAACCAACTTGTGGTAATTAAATATCGAGGCTGTGGAAAACGGAAGTGCTAATCCGCCCAACTCAGCTGATTCTGCCATTCCAAAACATTTACACTTTCATTAAAGAGTGCAGCCAAGCAGAACAAAATCGTTTAGAAGGCCCTTCATAAACACAAGAAATGAACCTGTGGCTGTCTATGCACAACAGTTCAGAATACAATATTAAAGCAAGCTGAGGCTATGACACCCTATTCACACACACACACACACTCAAACATACACGGATACATTTAAATAAAATGTTAACAGAAACACATGACCTTTACATCTGTTTTGTCTGGTAATCCCGAAATCATATATAGAGAATTTTATTCTACATTTTTTCTCCATAACCCATGGGATGAAAATGTGTCAAATAGTATTCTAATCAATTAAGATGTTACTGAAATAATCCTTATTATCAGTCTTATCTCAGAAAATCAGTTAAGATCCTTTCTATAGAGGCTGGTTCTGGGCATGGAAAAGTAGGTGATATTTAATACAAGGCAACAGTCAGCCCCATTAACAACAAATATCCTACTTTCTGTCTGATTTCATTCATAATTCTTGCTTCTATGTGTCTTTCCAAAAGTTATGGTCTCCTGATGTGTTAATGTGTTCTGCTCACCTCTAACATTTCCATCCAATTTACTTTTCTTGATAGCGTACCATGCCATATCTGGAGTTTACCTAATTTTGTTGCACTGCTAACTAACTCAACACAAAACACGATATTAAATCAGTGAATACCTTATGGCTAATTTCATGAAGGGAAAGAGATAAGAGATGATGTTAGCAACCCATGGGCCAGGGGGAACCTGGAACGGTAGCATTTTTGGAGTTCAATCTGAATAGAGCAGTAATGAGAAGACTGCTTTTCCTTTATTTTCCTTTCTCTCCATTGTGCATCCCAAAAAAGTATTGAGTATTCTCCATAATCATAATAGTTGTTACTTGGCAACAACATCACAAAAGATAATACATACTCCTAAAGAGGTGTTATATTCTAAATCTTAATCCATGACTTCACTCTGAATCACATTTGAGTAAGAAAAAATTTGAACAATTCTGATACTGCCATTTGGTAAAAGCGGTTTACCGTCAGGTATTTGGGGATTTATGACATATCACAGTCATAACCATATTAAACATCAACTTGTTAAACAAAACAAGATGTTAGGAAAAATGTTTAAATGTATCTCTCTTTTTTCAATGAGCATTTACGTCCCTTTACAAGAAGAAGCGCACAGCGTTACAGAGACCGTGTTTGGATTCAAAAACAATAGATTAACTTCCAGCTAACCTTGGGGCCGAAGATGACACCAGCTAGCTTGATTCATGCATATAAAAAAAGATAGAAAGGCTTGGTTGTGACAGCCTTTTAAACGGATATATGAATGAAACGATCACTAAAAATAACGTAGACCCATATTTACTGTTTCACTTTTCGCGTAGCTGTTATGCAGTGATGAACAGGCTGTTCGAAGTGTGTGTTGGGAGCTACATCACTTTGCGCTTGACCTTCTGTGCTGGAGTTTGCTCAGCAGTGACACCCGGTCTTGGTAAATATAATTCTAATGCTTTTGTCAGCGGTGGCCGGAGCGGGCACCTTGGCAGTCCAACGCTTGTCTGCAGAAGCTGGCTCTTGGAACATGGAATGTCACCTCTCTGGCGGGGAAGGAGCCTGAGGTGGCGCACAAGTTGGACTCATCTCGACGCATCGCGTGGGGTCTGGAACAAGGCCTCTTGAGAGGGGCTGGACTCTTTTTTACTCTGGAGTTGCCCCCGGTGAGGGGCGACGGGAAGGGGTGGGCATATTAATTGTCCCTCGACTCAGCGCCTGTACGTTGGGGTTCAATCCAGTGGACCAGAGGGTAGCCTCCCTCGGCCTTCAGGTCGGGGGAAGGGTTCTGATTGTTGTTCAAGGCTACACACCCAACAGCAGTTCAGTTTACCTTCCCTTCTTTGGGTCCCTAGAGGGGCTGCTAGACAGCGCTCCTTCCTGGGACTCCCTCATTCTAGTGGGAGACTTCAATGCTCACGTGGGCAATCATAGTGTGACTTGGAAGGACGTGATTGAGAGGACCCCCCCCCCCCCCAGGCCCCCATCTGAACCCGAGCAGTGTTTGGGTTTGGGCCTCCTTTCTTTTGCAGGGTTT